>JAECUM010022092.1:0-54962 GCA_016617855.1 Megalonaias nervosa | reverse complement strand
AAAGAGATAGAGAATGTATGTAGAAACGTCTTTCATGTGTGTCCCCAGAATATATATCACAGCAAAAAATACAATATTGTTGTCCTGTTCTCTCCATATTCTATAACATGGAGAAGAAAAAAAATTGTGCCGTGTAGAAAATTATGAGATTGAATATTTTGAACCTTTTCTGTTATTATACTTAAAAATTCCTATTTCTTTTTCAGATTTATGTAATTTTGTGAAAAACATAGGATGTGGGTTAAACGTTAAGAACTGCCGTAAACCTTTCAAAATATTAAAGTCTTAATTTAAATAAAACTTTTGTGAACTTCTTTTACTTCTTATTTGGTGAAATAATATATCACGGTATGTTTCGTTGTCCTCTAAGAAATGTATATTTATATTCTGTTGTTGTAAGTTGTATTTGAGGGATTTATAACGGCACAAACAATGTATTGTGTCTTCCTATCAAAGACTATTCAGAATATAACATTCCTAAATGAATTTGTTTTGCATCATTAGCATTCTTGTAAATAAGCGTCATGCCCGAATTAACATGAAGATTTTATATCAAAATTTGTCTCTTTCCTTTGAAATATCAAATATCGGAGCACTTCCTTCAAAGATGAATTAATTAACAGAATAAGAATGCTTTAGTCAGTAATTCAGACCCATGTTACAAGATACGATACAAGTAAATACAGTGTGCTCCAGGGTGTGCAGAATTAAATGTTATTTAACCTGCATATACATACACAATTTCATAAAAAAAAAATAATGTATGATATTATAAAGGTGTTACAACCAATACTTATCTCATTCGCCTATCGTAACAGTTATCAAAGATTGTCTTAGAAGAAACGCCGAGTTGATATAGTAAGAACGATTTCTCATAATTAATAAGTTATTATGACTCATACGGAATACAAACTGTTCCACAGACTGATAAAGATACTAAATTTCATTAAAGTATTTGTTTCTTAAATGGTCGCAATCTGGACTAACGCAAACTACATTTATTTTATCTTCTACCAAATAAACATAGGTCACACTGTCTATGATTTCTCTCAGTCCTACTATACATACCTGTCTCTACGTTCATCACGTTCAACCTGCATTTAGCAAGTAGCTTCCTAAATAATTAAGGCATTCAACATGACAGGTATTTTTCCTGTTCTAATTCAGTTTATGCATATTGTAATATAAATAAAATTATGTGAATTGTTAATATCGCCTTGCCAGTTCTGGAAAGCCTAATCCTCCGTTCTTTTCAAAAATAGTGAGAAAAATGTTTGTCTCCAATATTTTGATTTAGCTAGACATTTCTTAAACCGAAGCGACATAACACGTCTATAACTTTAGTAACCTTGTAGTAGTAATATGAATCACAATATGGACAGAAGTGACACTACGATTACAAGGGGACATGAAAAAATTGCACTTCAGGTACAAAAGGGTTTCTAGGGACAAAAGAGTTTATGGGGACAAAAGGGTATAGGTAAGTGTTTTAATTTTGAATGGTCAACATAACAAACACAGAGAAACAAATAGTCACTGTATTGAGTGACGATATAAGGGACGGCACTCTAATTTGGAGACGATGGTTTTGAGACAGAGAGAAATAGAATGGTAAAAAACAGAAACGTAGGGTACCATTTTTGGTTGTTCTTTTTGCGGTATAATAGGACAAGGAGAAATTAGCATGAGTTTACCTTGAGTTTCGGAAGACAACTACACATTCTATGTGAGAAATGTTCATGGTTAATTGTTTTTCATTCATCAGTTTCATGAAAGGGTAGTGTTCTATTTATTGTTGACTAACTGCAGTAACGTTTGCTTTATACCCATTCACAAATTTAGATGTCTTCTTTTTGCAGCACAGCCCTTGAGACTACAATGCTACAACATTTCCCTATGATTATATCCAGGAGAACAGCAAAAGCACCTCTTGTTCTATCGGCAGTCTCAACTAGACTGACTAAAATAGATCATACGGTTTTTCTGAACGCATGCTTTGACTTTAGAATGAGAGTGCAGAATAGGACGGGTCATACAGTGCAGAATAAGACATTCTCAAGTCAGGTTTAAAAAAGCTGTGTGCTTTGTGTTTATTTAATTTTTTCCTTTCAGGAAACAGTAAATTGAATGGAAATTGAATGAGTCTTTTGTCCGTGACAAATTGCGGTGCCAAATTGGACAAAGCATGTATTGGCTCTACAGTGAGGGTGCGGAATAGGGTGGCTTATACTCAAATTATTCTTATACTGTAAAGCAGAGGGTCTGTTTTGTAGCGTGCAGTTATTTTCTTTTTCAGTAAACGGTAGATCCAATGCTAGAAATTTGTATCGTGACACATTGGTGCATCCAAATAGGACCACTCATACACAAAGCTACGATACTTGTCATGCACAAACACAACTCAAGATTTATATTTAGCCATTGAAGAAGAAAAATCGTTCTACAATTTTTTAATGTTGCAAGTGTTTGAAAAAAAATTGCAAAACAAACTTAACAGTTCTAGTGACTACTGACCACATTTTTGCAGAGGTATCTTAAACCAGGGACTTTCTTTAAGAAATTTCAACATCACACACATCCCGCTATAAACTCATATCCATAGGGAACAATCCACTTTTGGCCGTAATATATCACGAGAGTGATCTAGAGACTAAAATCTTTCTTTTCAAAACATCGATGTAAAGCAGGGATGCACAACCCGCGGCCCGCGAACGCGTTCTGTCCGGTCCTCAGGGCAAATTAAAACAACACAGAAATCTGGCACATAAACAGTAATTATATTAAAGAAATTAGAAATCCATTGGGCTACTAACAAATTTGCGACCTATACCAACCTGACACAGAGCTTAAGTCTAACTCAGGGAAGGCGGTAATGTCGTCCTCACCTAAGAAGTTGAAAAAAGCCACATCTGTTTGAACGCCAGTGCAAAAGGGCAGCATAAACTTGACTCGCCTTAGGCGGCAATTTTTGGGGCGCCGGCCCTGTCAAGTCTTTTACTAAGATTTTTGATTGGCAGATCGTTGCGCGATCTTAATCAAGTTCTCTTTGTCGGCGATTCTAGAATATATTTTCTTCATTGCCTCAACAGCGTCAGAGATAATTAAGCCAAAGCGCGATTTTCTAAAATATAAATTTACAGTGCCGTCAGCGAAGATGTCTAAACCTGAAGCTAAAAAGCGTAAAATTGATGGAGAAAAACGTAAGCTCAATGCTGAATGGACATATCAGTATTTTATGGATACTTTTAACGGCAAATCAGTGTGTTTAATTTGCCGCTAATCACTTAGCGTTATGAAGAGTATAACTGCAAACGACACTACGAAACGAAACATGCCACTGATAATAACGAATTGTAAGATGGCTTGAGAAGGCACAAAATTGAACGGTAAAAGAAGACTCTGTCGGCTGAGCAAAGTATTTCACAAGGAAGTCGCAAGAAACAATATGTTTGACACTTGCCAGCTGTAAAGTGGCACAGATAATTGCAAAGTCATCACGGCCTTTCACAGATGGCGATTTTATTAGAGAATGTCTCCAAAGCATCTGCACAGAAATATGTCTAGAAAATGCCAGTATTTTAAGCAAAGTTCCGTTATCAAGAATGACAATTCAATGCCGAGTCAAGGACCTTGCAAAAAAGACGTTACTGAGCAGTTGCATGACATATAAACTAGCTGCATATATTTTTCAGTAGCTTTGGATGAGACCACTGATAATACCGATTCTACACAGCTCTTAGTTTATGTACGAGCAGTGCATGGTAATTATGAAGTAACTCAGGAATTGGCATGGTTAGCTTCGCTGCATGGACATACAACAGGTCTAGATATTTGCAAGGGAATGAAGTCAATTTTTGATGGATTTAATGTACAGTGGTCGAAGATGTGTAGTGTCACAACAGATGGATCTCCTGCAATGGTAGGAAAAGAAATAGGATTACTCAAGTGAAATTACATTTGAACGAAATTGGTCTTCGAGGTGATGCTGTCAATATGTACCACTGTATTATTCACCAGGAAGCACTCTGTAGTTACGTCATGAAATTTGACAACGTAATGAAATAAGTTTTCACTGCTATTAACTTCATTCGTTCCAGAGACCTTAATCATCGGCAATTTAGATCCTTTCTAGAAGAGATTCAAGCTGATTAACAAGATGTTAGTTATCACACAGATGGCAGATGGTTGAGCAGAGGAAAAGTTTTGAAAAGATTTGTTGAACTGCGTTCAGAAATTCGCGAATGTCTAACTGCGAAGGGCAAAGAAACAGCTGTGTTTGACGATAAGACGTGGCTGTCCGACATGGCCTTTCTTACAGACATCACAGGTCATTTAAATACTGTGAATCAATGTCTTCAAGGTAAAGATCACTTTATCTTTGACATGTTTCAAGAGTTGCAAGCTTTTCAATTAAAACTACAACTCTTTCAGTCACATCTGCAGTCTGGGAATCTTATTCATTTTGAGACATGCTTACTTTTCCAAGTGGGGTACCAGTGTGATTTTTCGGGATATCATGAGTCTTGTGAAACCTTAAAAAAGGAATTTAACAATCGGTTTCAAGACTTCAAAACAAAAAAAAAAAAAAAAGATTTTCATGCGTGATCCCTTTCCTTGTACAGCGGAAGCTATTCCTGCTGAATATCAGTTGGAGGTCACCGACCTTCAGTGTTCAGCTGAACTGAAAGTGGCCTTTAAGGAAAATAACATTTTAATAATTTTCAGGAATCTTTGTCCATACAAATATAGCAAAATTAAGGACTTGACTTTAAAGTTGTTTTCACAGTTTGGAAGTACAGTTCCATTTTGAAGATTGCAACAACTGAATTACAACCAAACATTGATAAAACAGTTCAAAACATTCAGTCACAGCCATCTCATTAGATTACGTGCAAGCTACAAATGAGGTATTATATGTTGGACTTAAACTTAGTAAGTAAAAACTGGTGTTCAATTCCTCATGACTCTTGAGTCTTCACTTTTACATGTAAAAATAAAATTATATAAAACCTTCATGTCAAGCAGTAGTTTATTACAACATTTATTGACGTTAATTTCGTTTACCAAGTCGCTGATGTATAGAACATGTAACGTCGTGTTTGCGGCCCTTGAGTGATCTTAGAAAATGCAATCTGGCCCTTGGCCGAAAAAGGTTGTGCACCCCTGATGTAAAGTTTTCACAAAATAGTTAATTCAAACATTCCCAGATGTATTATACAATAAGACTGGCACCATTTCCATTGATCACAAATTGTACAATTGTTCTTGCGTTAGTTTTATTAATTTGTAAAGCACCTGCAGAAAAAAACATATCCGATCTTATCACTGTTTGAATAGCCACTAAAGTCGATTTTAAGTGAACACGGTAAGCGCTTATGTGTGAGTAGTTATTGAAATTTCTGATGACGAATAAGGTATTGTTTTTGTTTTAAGGCAGTGTGGCAAAATAATTCAGACTAGAGTCTGAATTTGCAATTCTGTCTTGTGCACATTACCATTTTTTTCCACCACACTATATATTGAACTATCACATTATTTTTCTGCGTTTTCAGACGGACGAAAATATTTCTCACTTAGATATTTTGACATACACACTCACATAGGTAGAGACAAGAGCTACACTATTCAGTTGCAGTTTGTTCAAACTAGTGAATTTGGGGGGTTTAATGCAGTGAATATTTCTGGTAAATTTGCAAGTGCGAGTGTTTTTGGAAAATGGCAAAGATCGGATAATGAGTTTTCTCGGAACACATTTAAAGTGGAGTTTCTGTCAAAACTAAAGTCACGTAGCTTTCTATTGCTTGTACACATTTCAGCTTTAGGAAATGTTAAGTGTAGCAAGTTATTATCACGAACAGAATTAGAAATAGATGTTTGAAAGTGATTATTTGGATAAATCCAATAAACCTTGTAGCACAGCTGCTCTGTCTTTATACTTACATGGACAACAGAAGACATGTACTTTTCATACACATTTAATGGGTGTTAAAGTCATACCATTTTTAGCAATGAGTTTAAAAGAAGAAAATGAAATCTCACAAACATAATATCCACCACATCAGCTATACCATACAACACACCATACACACAATCCAAAATGCCTTGTTTAGTGCCTAAAATCCAACACAAACTATCAAATGGAAAGAGTTTAATGTAAATTAAGAAGATGAAATCGCGCGAACATACTATCCATCGCATCATCTGTACCATCCAATACCCCATACGTAATATCCAAAACGCCTTGTGTTAGCGTAGAGTTTAAAATAGATGGATGAAATCTGACACACACACACACACACACACACACACACACACACACACATTCCCAAAAAGTGATGATAAAGCATTTTAAGTTTGAGTTGAAAACATGCACAAACAAACAAAGACACAGAGACAAAACACATTTTTGTCAAGAGTGAAAGATCTTTTCGAATCACGTGAGGGGACCCTGAAAAGGGCCGTTGGGGTTTCTTCTCTTTCCTGCCTGACATCCAGTTTTTCCACAATCTCCTCCATTTGTCCAGTAACTTCACTTTCTTCTTTCCATCTGGAAGTATCCAGTGAGGATGACCTATGGCTCTAAACTTTTACAGGACCTTGATCCATTTGGTATTCAGTCGGATGAAGTCTCTGTTTCTTTTCTTTTCTTTTTCTTTTCTTTCCTTCTCCCAGGTAGACTTGATCTTCACTACTTCTTCCTCGACGACTTTTCTCACAAGGTTCTGAGCTATGTTCAAGGCAGTTGATACCCTTTTCACACTGCTTATGGGTCAATAACACCAATTTATATCTGTCGTAAAATAAATACATCACCCCTACAATCCAGTCCTCTGCCTGTTTCAATTTACCCATTCCATAGGTCAAAATACCAAGAACTCTCTCATTTTCTTTTTTTATCTCTTCTTCCTCCATTACCTCTTTTACTAGTTTCCTGGCATTTTTTAGGTCTGCCATTTGCCTTGTCACCAAGTGTAGGATGGCTGGGCAACTCTAATGGAACGCTATCTTTCCTAAAAGGTACTCAGCATCCACCATCCAATCCCAAGCGTCTTGTAAATTATTCACTGAGATTATTTTATTAAGTATTGACGATCCAACGAGGTTAAACCCTATGCGTTACCTTATGGGATTTAAGTCGCCTGCGTCTATCAGACATTTGCGACCTGTTTATTTCCGCTGAGTTATTTAATTGATCGAGAGGGTAGGTATGGAGCCACTACCCCTCGTTTATCTGTATGCAGTGCATACTACACAATTACAATGCCCATTCGTGACAAGAGCAAGAAGCGACGACGAGTGGAGCGGACTCAGCGCCACAGCAAGCACCCCAACATCCAGGCTTCTAGGTCTAAAAAAACCGATTCTGATCTTATGTTGAATTAGAGTCGCTTTCGCCACAAAGGCATACGCAGCGAGTTTATGCCCGCACAGCAGGCTAATTAATTAATCGCGGGGGCGGGGGGCGAAGGAAAGAGAGCTTCATCCCCCAGCGCATTGATGCACACAAAGTGCTAATTAATGTGTCCGTTTCCTGAGCATTGATGACCCACGGAGCGGGAATAGAAACACACATGCTCATCGTCGTAGTCTGTATCTATTGTAAGACGCTTATTGTGGATAACCACCCATTCACAGTGCCATCTCGGTTATGTGCTTACACCCTCATCCGAGCACCTTTTAATTTAGACGAGTGGAAATAGTTCCACATTTCGTCATGTTATTGTCGGAGCGATAAAGAGGAGGAAAGGGACTCAACGAGAGACGACAAGCGTCAACTGAAGGACTGAAACCCCGGGTTGTACTCTCTAATCAAATTTTGACCAGTTATTCTAATGGACAATCTAAATACCAATAATGTGTAAGCCACCTGTACAATTAGCCAAATCTATAAAGTCTAACAATTTTCTTTAACTGATTCATACATTTGAATTTGAATTTAATGTACAAAGTGTACCTCTTATTTCCGAAATAATACTAATCAGTTGAGTCTAAATGATTCATTTTTATATCACGCGGAATAACTATAAGGACATAAAATTTTAATCGCGATAAGTAAATGATCAAATCAGGATTAGATATAGAAGTTATCAAAAGAGGATTTCAATAGCCAAA
Organism: Megalonaias nervosa; assembly: GCA_016617855.1. Taxonomy (NCBI): domain Eukaryota; kingdom Metazoa; phylum Mollusca; class Bivalvia; order Unionida; family Unionidae; genus Megalonaias; species Megalonaias nervosa. The sequence goes on along the minus strand of JAECUM010022092.1, from coordinate 46,850 downwards.
AATGAAAACATCATACATTCAGGCAATCTTAGTCATAGGTCGTGTTTTTTCACTCCCGAATCGCTTGGATCTTCTTCCGGGCGGCAACAATTTTCATCTGTATGAGCTACATCTCAGCAATAGCTGTATTTCGGACTTTCTTCGGTGGCTGCCTCGTCTCATGGAATGGCTATTCTTCCTTGCAGCTTCTCACAGGCCAGTTGCTACTCGGATAGTTTCCCTCCCAGGTATCCTGGTGGTCGCCTCCATCGCTCACAATAGTCAAAGTGGAGTCCCCTGTTCAAAAATGGTGGTATTTCTCGCAGAAAATTAGTATGCGGTCTGTACTTGTTTCTTTATCTTGTCCTGACGATGGTAAATCTCTCGTAGTATTTGTTGTAAGATGGGTTGGTCGACTTAGTCCGCAGTGTGCTTTCCACGTCATTGTAGCCACGCTCCATTACTATTCTTGGCTAGTCGTTGGCTACACGTGGGAGCACGTGCATCCTGCTTTCGGCTTCCACCCTTTTCTCTATGAAGCAAACACTCCTGCTGTTCTCTGCTCGACGTCTCTGCCCTGAATGGAATGATGAGAAAAGGAAGCGACGACGGGAGGAACGGCTGCAACGCCACAGAATGCACCCCAAACATCCAGGCCTCTAGGTCTAAAAAACCGAATGACGAAAGTGTCGCTTTATTTCCTTGAAGCACGCACGTGAAGCAAAACATCGTCCTTAGTCGTTTGATTTTATCGACTCGGGAGTTCATGCCAATTTGAAATTCCCTTCAAAAGAGGCAACCGATGGAAGCCTTTAAAAGGGCTGAGATTACATCTCTGGAAATAAAAATGATTGTATGCCTTCTGGTGGATCGGATACTTCATTCTTTCCTTCATATTCATTTACAGAGACTATGACTATCTGTCTTCTTTTTCTTGTTCTTGTTCAAAGGCATCCTCGTCACCCATCCCCAAGATGTTCCGTGTTCCAAAGAGGGTTTATATTTTTTCATAGCTTCTAACAGTCCAGAATTACTTCTCTCAAGTTGTTGGTTTCAAGACTATTATCAAATGCTTCTTACACGAAGACGTTAATCGTTTTGATTAGAGTTTCTGCAAACTGAAATTCCACGCGAAGTTGGCTAGATTTTATAAGGTGGAAATCTCCTGCATAAAGGTCATACGAAATGCAGTGGCTGGCATTTGTGCCTAACTCTCCGGTGGATTGATACAGGGACAAGAAATATCTCAATTGTTTTTTTGTTTGTTTTTTTTCTGCACAATGTTAGGTTCGAAGGGTCTGGTACACAAGGTCTGACCAACTAGACTGACTTCTGTCTTGGACACTGTAGTGTTTAAGCTCAAAAGGATTTTAATCGATGGTTCCGTTGAAGGAGATATTGCTGATGATGCTGATGAGCACGCGTTTGGGTAATTGTCGTTAGAGAATATAATCTTTGATCTTGGATAGTAGTCCAGCGGCAATGATGAAGGTTTTCACGTACACCAGTCGTATCGGATGCTTAGCTTTGTTCTGCTCAATGGTGAGTGATGACATTTCCCGTTGTTGATAACACATCGACACTGAGCAAGTAGAGTCGGTCTTCTTCAGTGATGGTTTTGTACTCGTTAGCTAAGCTATCAAACGGAAATCGGTAATCCTTCGATTCGTTCTTAGGCGGATATCCACTACGTTCAGCAAATACTTTTCTTGGAGCAGCATGTCCAAATCCAAACAATCCTTCAGTTATAAGCTGCGTCCACTTGTTTGATTTTGTTTCGATGGTAGTTAAATCCCACATTTTGAAGATCGTCAGCTTCTGTCAGGGCTGTATTACTAAAGACCTCCATCGTGTCAAGCTTCCATACCATGGAAGCATCCAGATGCGTGTTCTTGACTTCTTTTCTCTAAGTCCAGTAATTTTCTCGGTACCCTGCTGCTAACCAGTTTGTTATTTTAGTAGAAATCTACTTCGCTGAACAAGGAATGCATGAAATTGTTGGCATCGCGGCTGGATAAATGCCGTCCACTTTGAGAACTTTGACTTTTAAATACAACTGCTATTCAAATCGATGTAATCTTTGATCTGTACTTTTATTTCAAATTTGATAGGAGCTGCGTTCTTCAAAGAAGCGACGGGATGAAATCTTACCTTTCAGATTCTTGCATCATCGTATAGGAATGAAAATGGATGCACAATTTTCTCTCTTTTCTATATACATCCCCACGGCTCCATTACGACGCTAAGAATCAATTCAGCCCTACATTACAAGCTTCAATACTTACCCCACGTGACTTTCCTTGCAGTACCCAAGCACCTCATCTCATTATCCAACCAGAAATTACTTTAACAGCATCAACAGATTTGTTATAAAAATTTATATTAAAGGTTGCATCAAACCTATTTATAGCAACACAAAATAACATCTATGCAGACGTGCCAAAAAGTGAAACACACACACACACACACATACACTATATATATATATATATATATATATATATATATATATATATATATATATATATATATATATATATAAAACAGTTAATCTCTGCTTTGCAAAATACTTTCGACGGTCTTCATTACTGATATATTTCCAGTCCATACCATTAAATTTAAATTAAAAAGAGAACGAAATCGTTTGTCTATCACAAGAAGCATACGTATGATGCTTTAATGTTTACATCTCCATATCAAATATATCCCAAAGTATTTCTTGACATAAGCACAAATTGTTTCATGATTTAAAGCCCTTCTTTTATATTAGATTCATTCTCTAGGCAAATGGTTTTGCTGTAGACTCAAAAGAAACGCTGGGAACTTGCATTACACATATATAAAACACAAATTAAGACACTATCTTAATTTTGCCATCAAAATCGAGCAGCGCATTATCAAGTGTAAAATCATTCTGTTAGACCTTTTATCATCAAACAATTACGTGCTTTAACTCGTAAACTACCTGATTTTGTATTAACATCCCTTGCAGCCATTTGATTGCATAAAATCTGCAGTGAATGGCTTGATTGCACATCAGTACTTTGAATGAATGAGAAAAGGGACAGCTTTATTGATGATCCTTGCGAAATTAAGTATTGCCTGTAGACAAATCTGATATCGTGAAGAATACTTCTGACGGAATCAGTCTGTAAATACTTCTCTGATTCATAGGTCAGATGATTGGTCTTCACTTATATCAAAAACAAATTTAGTCAGCGGTCGCGAGGGTCTTATCTGACATCTTTATATGACGTATCAATTATGTCTTTTAAGACATTACATCCAGTTTAAAATACAACTTTTTTCGTAATACTACATCAGATGGTTAATTAGTTACAATGCAGATTTCTTAATTAGCAAGAAACACGTAAGGCACACGGGAAGCTATTTGAAATGAATGAACTGATCAAAACTCTAGAATCATCTAAGATAACAAGGTAGATGACTAAATTCTTGCTTTCGAAATGCGTGGATGGTACCGCAGTTAAAGACTTATCACATGAGGGAGAAAGTATAAACCGGCAATCATCTGGCATCAAAAAATCCAATTTTTTCCAAAAAAGATGCGGTTCATCTGGACAGTTTAACCTGAATAGCCAATCACCTAAGAACTTGCAATATCTTTCAAAGACACAGCATGTTCCAAAAAGGTAGTCCCAATGTCGATTCTAAAACCCGGCATGTTCCAAAACGATCTTTTCTTGGAGAAAGCCTCTCATGCAGCTCTTTTTCACTCGATGCCAAAGCTCAGCGTTTTTCTTAAAGGTAGTCCAAATGACGATTCAAAAGAACAGCCTGTTAAATAATGAGATCCGTTGAAACATATCAGCCTTACCTTCCCATATGTTCAGCTTTTAAATTTATTTCTCTGGCTCACATTTTCCTAAATTAACACAGTGAATGACTTGTATATTGCTCAGAAACCACGTACATGTATACATTCAAATTCTTTTCTGAAATACTTGTAAATGGGTAGGGCTACTGACATATACACGATTTCAATTTTAGGTAAATCAATTGCTACTTTCAAGTAATCCGTCATTTGCTCCATCACAAGACCGTGGATTTGAAAATGGAATTAATATAACAGCAATGCACTCAGAGATAAATTGATCATGGGTCGCTTTCTCAGAGGCAGATTTCACTCTTAAAGAATTTTATTAAGTTGGCTTAAGTGGCTAGAGAAAAAAACACTGAGATGTAAACAGCTAGGGATCTAATTGATAATATAGAATAGAGGGTGGTATGTGTTGGAGTCCTTTACTTGAATATATAATCTATTATATATACCCGTAATGAGGTTTGAATTGAAGTGCACTAACTGAGTCTATAATGTATTACATTAACCCGTAAGGTGGTATGAGTTGCAGTACACTAAATGAACCTATAACGTATTTCATAAGGACTTAAAATTGTCATGGTACCTATCTCTTAAACGGAGTTTTCAAAAGTCTGAAATACACGCTAATGGCAGAAGAACGCATATTTCTTGTCAAGCGTGTCCTGTACTCACACTATTTTCGCTGTATATGTACTTCGGTTTTGTAAACTAATACTTTCTTAACGAAGACTGGTCATCGAAGTAAAGTTTTGATTCATTAAGCGGTTTCTGATATGCCCCGCTAAAATAAAATATAAATTTGTATCGTTTATACTGGTCATAAAACGATCAAATGTCTTTTCAGTTTCCTCCACAACGGCTGTGGAAGTGATTAAAATTGTGAATGCGTATTATATTTCTCATGTAGAGTGGTCGCTTGTTATGATCAATATAAACGATATAATGCTTTTGTTGAGGAAAGGTCGTAGTCTTCAATATTGAGCAAACGTCCGTTTCGTGGAAAGAGGACTAGCGTCCGACAACGTCGCAATACAGCTGTCCGTTTCATGGAAAGAGAACTAGCGGCCGACACAGTTGAAATTGCATGAAAATAACTAAATTGTGATTAATAAAATGAATTGCGAGTATTTATTATATATTTTTTATGTATTTCGAGTGGACTTTCTATTTAGACATGTCCAGGAAATGTGCATTTTATAGAAATAGAGACAATTGTTAATTTAGAATGTCAGCAGTATATATGTAGACTCTATTAATACTAAAGTCACTATAATGCAATTCATTTAAGCATATTTAAGTTCAGAAAATTTCATTGGTAAATGTTTTGTGGTAGTTTTTTTTAATATTATTTATGTGTTTCCGGAATTATTAAGAAAATAAGTATTGTATGTGTCCTTGAGGTCTGTTACTTTCAAATAAAAAATGAAAACGTAATTTTACATAGCAACCTGCAATACGAATAAGAGAGAATGTGTGGATAGCGAATTATAAGGACACTTTTATAAAAGAACAACATTTTAAGACGTGAACACTTGATAGCATTCATTTTTAGAATTTGCCACTCATTTTATAACTTTATCCAAATATGTTGAATCTTCAAAAAATTTAATATGGAACGAATTTGCATCAGCTTTGCCGTTCGGGATGCATACATATAATATAATTTTCTTTGTTTCATCTACGCTGATACTAATGATTTATACAAATCCAAAATAGGGGAAAAAAATCGCATAGAAAGAAAACAAAGTATACGTACAAGCATACGTTACATCGGGATGAGTGCAGTGTAAGTAATATATGCAAAACTACAATCAAGGCTGACATTGATACTGCAAATATTTCCCCAGAAGCAATTCAACTTTTATTGATTGTATTGGATGGAATCGTGACGTTTTATGAAGGAAAAAACATTCTAATATCTATTAACTCAAGCTATTTTGGATTGTCACTGGTCTCCAAAGAATTAGTGAACAAAATATTGAGTTTGAATAAGGCTGACACAATACTTTTGGCTACCAGTAATATATCTTCATTCGATACCTGACTCTAAAGCTAGCCAGTTGGATTCTTCTCCATGAAGTTAGAAATTTCAGTAGCTTCTAAAATTATTGACCCTCAAATGCCATATACAGAATGATCCTTCAACTGTATAAAATTTTAAGAAACTTCATGGTTGGTACCAACATGGATCGCAAAAACAAAGTATTAAAAAATTCAAACTAACCAATTTAGATTTTCGAAAATATCAAATGTGTATTTCTGCAAATTTTGAGAAGCAAAACTGGATTCGTGGTTAGAGCTATTAACACTAAATGTGCGTATGTATGTATGTTGGTAGTTATGTAGGTAGGTACGAAAGTTTAAAGACACATCAAATGATCTTTGCTATGTATTGCAAATACGTTATGCTATTCCATTATGAGAGACAATACCAGGATAAAGGACAATATGTGTAAGGCAACATTTTACATACCGTAGCCTGCTGCAAAGTGTGTGTGTGTGTGTGTGTGTGTGTGTGTGTGTGTGTGTGTGAGAGAGAGAGAGAGAGAGAGAGAGAGAGAGAGAGAGAGAGAGAGAAGGAGTTAGTGGGCGGCACACTAGTTGTAAATGAATGTGTTTGCTCTTTTGGTCCAGACACAAGTTTCATTCATGAAAACTAAACAATTCACATGACAGTATATCGGAATTCACCATAGTATTACGTAAGGCTTTGTTGTCTGCTAGTATTTCAGTAAATGCATATGCTTATCATGGTCCATTTCATGATAGTATTACATAAGGCCTGTATGCTTGGTGTTATTTCAATAAATACCTATAAATATCTATGCTGAATTATGGTCCAGTTCATGATAGTATTACATAAGGCCTGTATGCTTGGTGGTATTTCAATAAATACCTATAAATACCTATGCTGAATTATGGTCCATTTCATGATAGTGTTACATAAGGCCTGTATGCTTGGTGTTTTTCAGTAAAACGCGACGCTGAATTATGGTCCATTTCCGGCTTCATTAAAACTCTACGCTGAATTATTGTCCTTTTACGGCTTTAATACTGATCCTGATGTCTCACAAAATAATAGAACAAACCAGTTTATGAACCTACTCCAAAAGAGTCAGCAAGAACGAACAAAGGTCAGGTGATGCAATATTCTTGTCTTGTGTGTTCCAGTTACGACTATAATTCTGTAATAACTGCTTGTATTTGATCAATTTATTTTCACTGTATATCGTCTTCATTCGATTTTGCTCTGTCAAATTAGAAAGTTTGAAATGTTGTGCTTCATTGTATGCGTGTGCTGTTGGAGACTGAAGATTCAAATTTAAGAATGATTATTGAGGGTTCGCTTATGTCTATTTCATAGGTACATTTAAGATGTCTTGCCGACCCGGAAAATCATGAATGAAGACATAAATTTTTTAACATCTATTCTTGCCTTTATTTCGCATTTAAAGCCGTATGTACCTATCTTTAAAATCACACCAACTTCAATCGTTCATCAATAAATTTAAATTGGAAATGGAGAACACGAACAGGATTTTTAAACCACTGTCTGTAACCCGCTTTTTCTCTCAAAGTTTCATATTTATTCTTTCTCTTAAATAAATATTTTATAATTCATGACCAGAACATATACACGTTGCTATTTTCGTTCTCTGCTGTGCAGTTCTCATTGATAATACTGAAACTATCTCGAAAGCTTTCAAGCAAGAATCTAATAAGTATGTTTTTGTCGTTTGAGTGCATAACCTGTCAAAATAACCTTCTAAAAATAAAGGATGCTCTAATTAGGGTGTTTTCCACTCTCACTAATTGCAAATCCAAACAAATTCAATGCTGCTTAACGATATTATAATTATATCAGAACAAGATCTACCAGAACTTAGCAACCGATATTCATTCTAACAGAAATATTAATTGATTTCTAAGAAGCTTTCAAACGGCAAATAAACCTTATCGTATTAGGATGCAAGACAAAGTTAATTATCACCTAATCATCATAGCAATGACTAACTATTCGCGTAACTAAACGAAAAATACAAGGACAAGATACACTGCAACCACGATTAATCGATACCTGACCCAGTTTTTCTGCGATAATACAATCTGTCAATGATCAACAAAGTCGTATTGCCAAAGAGATCGTCTGTTTTGTGTCATCTAACATACACCTTTTATATTGTTAATCACTGTCTTTAGATATAAATACGATTCAATCTAATTTAAGTTATTTCACACTGCGTGTCCTTATATACGCTTCTTATTCCAAACACCATAAGCATGCATCGCATGGATCTACATTACTAGCTTTCATGAAAATTTGTATTTCCATTGTTATTTCAAATTCAGCAAATCATTATGTTTTCATGTTAACAAATCTGTACAAACGGAAGCAATTAACATATTCAATTTTGTTTTCTTTTACAGGGTGTAATTGGTTTAGAATAGCGATAAATCAACATAAATAACATAGTAACAATAATTCGTGTCTCCTATTGATTGAATACCTTTTTTGCATCAAATAAATAATCTAAGGCATACTTCAGAGAAAAACACGTTGCATATTGGGAAGTATTGTTTCGATTGTAGCTAGCTGTATCATTGGTAATGTTTCCATATAAGTGTACTGCAGATTAAAACTGGGCAGAAAAAAGTGTGCAAGTGCAACTCTTATTGCAGCACCTTATTGCCAACTTGTGCGAGAAATGATCTAATTCCTACAGAGAATTGATATTGCCATGAGTAAGTTCGTCGGTTTCACTTCCAGACACTGTGGTGGCTTACATGGCAAAGGATTGTCGGTAAATCTAAAAGAAAGTTGCGTATAATGCTGCCTTGGGAAAAGCCGACGTCTTCATATCCGGACGATTCAGTCGGAAATCTACTCCTGTTCAGAAATATTGAAATTAGAGGTCATAAATTGCTGCTTCAGAACTGAATTTCACTTGTAGGCGCGTATGTCAGGCCCTTAAGCTGGAATGCTCTGGAAATGTATCGCAATTGTACAAGTTATATCGCTGTAACAGAATATTCCTCTGAGGCAATGTAATTCCAGTCGGTATACTATGAGTGAATTACTGGACAGAAACTCCTATTGATGTTCCGATGATACATCGCTCACACCTCTTGGATATTTTACCCTATTGTATCATAGTACATTTTAATTGTTAAATATACATTGCTATTCAAAACTATGAAATAGCCCTAAGGTTTTAGATGCATCTGAGACACACAAAAACGTAAAATAAGGCACATACAATTATAGCCCAACACAAAGATAATAGAAAAAAGGACCATTCAAACACCAACCAGCAAATCACATACAAATAATTAATGTCAGACCTTTATGTTCTGCTCCGCATGTTCGACTACAATCTGAATTGTTTGTCACCATCCAGCGACCTGCCTCGAACACGACAACTAAAAATTATAACTCATCCTATCTATGTTATCCGTATCAATTTTGTTATAAAAAGAAACAAAACAAAAACAAAAATAAAAAAAATAAAAAATAACAATAACCTACAATCCGCTATTTTCAATAGAAAACCGTAAGCCATCAGAATACTATTATCCGCTGACAGGTCATTATTTTGTGTGGAAATAAAAATAATGGGCCACCGTGGTTTCCAATTATCAGCCCCTTTTCTCCAATATTACTAACCATAAACAATTTAAATGGATTAAATGTAAACTGCCTCTCATGTTTTTGGTTTGACGTAATAATTTGTTCAAAATACTAACCCCTCAAGGAGTCCTGCTTGGACACAGAGCTTCGTTTTACTTAATTCGAAAACAATTTAAATCCTGACAAATTAGATTAGTCTATGAACAATCAAAATACAAGACATTCTAATCGCCTTTCAAAAACATTCGACACATGCTCTCGTAACTGGAAAACAACAGTTTAGCTACAACACTTGTACTTCACCATCGCCGACTTCCAAACAAAACTCGACGCTTTTTCCAAACTTAAATTGGAGTAAACTATAACGCTCACTATATTTCGTTTGATGAGTTTATAATATAAGAACGTTGAAGCTAACGGTTTAGTTAATAGAACGCCATAGTACAGATCGATCCTATCACTCAATCTTTTACTGCTATAAAATGGACTACGATGTTTGCCACTAAATTTCCCAGCAGGAAACACACCAAGTTCCCTACTAGGGCGCTCTGACCCTCGTATTCTAAATTCGACAAATCCGTGAAGCGTTAATAAGTAAAACACAATTTTGCAAACGAACAAACATGTCCTTAACTAGTGCCTGCTAAACGACATAATACAAACATCAGACTGTAAAACATATACCAGCCAGTCAGAATACAAACAATTGAGTGGAACAAACTTCTTCATTAATTAAAAACAAATTGTGAATAACTTAAGCAAGAAGCTAAAATATATTGCCAGTTTACTTATGTAAACAGTATTGGCGTGATACAGATATACATATAATGTAAGTAACAATGAAATAAACTTCTACTTTCGACATCAATAAAATGGGAAAAAATCAAAATTAAATATGAATAACAAAAAATATTGAGTTTATATCATTGCTTTTAAATGCAGAAAAGTCCAAGATAGTCAAACAGGGTGAAAATGATAGATTCAGAAAAGTAAATTAAAAGGCTAAAAGTTAAAATGCTGGAGGTCATCAAATAAAAATGTCCAGAAAATAAAAAGTAATTCAAGAATGTCATATCATGATTCTGAAATCCAAGTGGATTGCTGTTGTTGTTGTGGGGTTTAATGCCATTTTTCAGCGTAAGATAGGCTATATATGGCGGTCCGTGTAACTGGTGGAGAAAGAACCCGAGAAGACCCTGGGAAGAACCACCCACCCACGAGAAGCTACTAGCAAGCTTTTTAACGTACCTACATTAGTCGAGCCTGAGACTCGAACCCACGATGACAGAGGTGAGATAGCAGTTATCTGGAATGGTGAGCGTTTGGGCCACTCGGCCCCTCGGGGCCCCAAATCCCAAAAGATTATACAGATATAAATAATGGGAACAAAAAAATGAGGAAAATGTTCTAAATTCAAAGAATTGTTAACGGAAGAAACGAAATAAACATTATACAAGCAAAACTACAGATTTACATACAGAAAAGACGATGACCTATGACAGGTAGGCATCATTCTATTAGAATTGTTTAAAACATGAAAATGAGGATAGCAATACACTTTAGCTATGTTTTAAATAAATTTAATTTGTTTTGAGTGTTGGCTTTTGAGGACGGTTATATGTTATGTATACTTAATTTGTATTGCGTTTTTGGCCTTTGTCCATAATTGAAGGTAGGAGTTTGGGCTTACCTGACCAATATCTTTTTAAAAAATAAATAACAAATTACTTATTAAATTTTTGTGTATCAGTGTATAAATTTCAAATTATTATTTGGGGGTAAACATTTTTACTTGGTCAGCATATACAAGACTGGGCTTCATTCGGAACACCACTGGAATTCATTCAGAATACCTATGCTTTTGGACTTGTGATATGACTTTTATGTCTAGTCGGGGATTCAGTTCACAATAATATAAGTTCTTTTTAAGATTTTCACTTTGTATTCTAGGGAAATAAATTATTTTTTGTTTTTGCTAAAGTTGCTGATTTTCGCTCTTTCTGTTACTTAGTTTAAGACGATATAGTCGTAACATAGGGTAGATATATCCCCATACTGAGTATGGGGAAATAAATAAAATAGTAGCTGAAATATACAAAACATATATAGAAATTTTAAAGAGCAAGAATCCGCAGAAAATACAATTTGATGAAGGGAAATAATTTTACATTATAAATGTTCAAGATTTGTTGCATTAAGAAAATACTAAATATTTTTTTTTTCTTTATGAGAAAATGACCTTCATAAATGAATATTTAATAGGGCTTTGAAGACAAGAGTTTAGAAGTATTTGCTGAAAACGGTGCTTGGAAATGGGTACATATATTAACTCCTATTAATGGAAGCAAGGCTGTGTGTGTGTGTGTGTGTGTGTGTGTGTGTGTGTGTGTGTGTGTGTGATTCGGATTTTTAGCGTAGCTTTAATAACTTTTCAGTCATATCGCTACGACGTCTGCGGTGTGGCAGTTTATAGTGATGTCTAGCACTGGGGCATCATACTGCTCTAACCACTAGGCCACCGGAGCCATCATGGAAGCAAGTAATAGTGACCATAAAACAATGTATTTAAATCATATTGAGTCTAACCACTCAAAAGGAAAGATCTAGGGCATAGATTAACTTATTTTGTTCTTGGAGGGCTGATACTTTTCAAGCACTGAAATATAAAATAGGCCCAATTTGGATATAGACTTCCAAACATGTATTTCAGAGAGACTATCTTTCTAATATCATGGATGAAATATTTAAAATAAGACACCTTACTTTTTAGTAACCCTGCTGTGAATAAAACTGTGGAGAGTGTTAACTGTCCTGGAATTTCAATCCAATCCGATATTGTAAATATATTGATGACCCACATCGGGGCAGTAGCAGCACGTTTTCCGATTTCTAACTCCCCGGTGCATTCACATACCGAACCAAATTATTTCCGAGTGAGCCTAACACGGGTAATTGTAAAGCTTTTTTCTGGGCAGTAGTGACTGTCTTTTGTCAAATAGCTTCAATGGGTTAAAATCCAATCACGCGTAAATTCACTGCTCAGTGCTTTTATGTCTGGACAAGATTCCTCTACGATCCAAGATCGCTCTTGAGTGCGAGCACTCCAGATACGATTCAACAAAACTTTGTGCGCTCACTAATGTTCTAATAATTGTTCCGCAAGTGTACAGTTGAATAGTTCCACAGTAGCCCGATGATAATGTATATTAACATATCCAAAACACGCCAGTTCGTTATGACGATCTTGTTTCTAGCGCAAATAATCGTGTCGTGTACGGTGATGTAATGCTTGAACACTAAGACAACCCTGCGAGAATATTTTGCCGAGAATCACACAAAACACAGGCGTGATCAACTGCAGCACATGGATACGTGCACGTCCCTAACGTGAACCGGGTCAACCGTAACGTGTGTATGATATTTCGATGCGCTAGCAAATATTCGTTGGACTTGGCGTCCTGCCGACTACTGGTTAGATGGGCTTCGGAATATCATTTCGGAGGTCACACAGGATACTTAAAGCTTCCTCACCATTTAACTGACCGGAACTTTCAATTCCATTTTGGGAAAGATCGTGCAGCTTTGGATAAAGCAATTTAACAGCTATAATATACATATGCTGTGATGAAATCCACCAGCGATACCATAGCATAGGCAGCTGACTGATGTCACGTGATGATGGGAACAGAAGAAAAACCGGGTCCTATTGTCAGAACAAACAAAGCTATTCAACATTTGCCAGATTAGATGGAGAAATTCCAAGAAGGCTTACATACAGCCAGAGGCGACATGGAAGATATTAGTGTCATTACAAAAGGCACCCATCTACTCAACCAAGATGTTAGAAAGGTACTTGTGAATACTCCACCACCGCTACCACCCGTGTACAACTCAGTAATGAAAATCGTATGAACAAATTATGTTAAAAGCAGAGGAAGGAAGAAAATTAAAAAAGGGTTCACTTTTAAGCAAGTCAAAACATACTCCGCAGTTTTTATTTTTTTCCAGACGGTGCAATGTTAAAGAATTTTTAAAAAGATTGCCATCTATTTTTAAAATGGTAACTTGGTGCACCTCTGCATCATGACGGGCGCACGTGTGTCAAGCTCCTAAATGGACCCAGTCTCCCTTTCACGGAAATTTGGACTGAACACCTGTATCAAACGGCCATATTTACCATCTGTGATTAAATGGATATGTAATAAAATATCGTTTTGTTCTACGTCTAATCGTGCAAGATCTTGGTCTAGAATGACGAACATTATGGAGAATTTAGTTATTCTTTTGTGTTACATTTCATCTGTTCCTCCATATGTCCATATCATGCCCTAAACGATCAGGTTTAAGTTTTTTAACTCAGGCAATTTACTACTCTGCTTGATAGCGACTACCAAGAAATGTTTTGCGTCACTGCTTGAAAATGTCACACTTTCCTGGGAATGCAGTTTGTCTATATTAATGTTTGTGTTGTCGTGGGGACATACGTGGAGCTTTAGTTTTGGATTTTTTTTCACTATTATCCTGAACAGTAGCCATTTAATTCAGAAATGAAACAGCATATTTGAGGGCGCAACACCATGAATAAAAATCATAACCCTGGTGACTTACACAAGTATTGAACTCACCTGTACCAATTTTTGAGAGTACCAATCAGGACCTTAACTGTATTGATAACACCGAGCGTGACCTTACATATATAAATTAAACGGATATAAACCACTATGCAGAAAATCTTTTTAATAATTGAATAATTAAAAGGAAGAGAACTGGTAATTGTAGATGTGGGGGACACAAAGGTAGAGGGAAATATACATGCATGCAAGATAATTAAGCTTCAACAATTGATTATTGTTTGATGATCAGCCATGATACGAAATAATATAATCACGTGACATAGAATATAAGGTATAATCGATGCATGTGCTAATAGCGTTTGCTCTTGAATGCTTTTCGAATTGAATCTTAATTAATGTTTGATAGTTCTGATAATTTATTTCCTTTTTATATTAACAGAGATAAATGCTACATGCATGTAATACATATATATTAGTAAATTATTTAAACCAAAAGACAAGCAAGGGGACGATGAAAGAAAAAGGGAAGGAAGAGAGAAACTATTGAATAAAAAAAGAAATAGTTTGCATTAAAAAATTTCAAGATATGATAATATTAGTATTTCCAAAAAAAATAAAAACAAATAAGGGAGCATGCATGAACAATCATTATCATGTACAAAACAAATTCGAATTCGCATATATACGCATTTATTGTTTAAACTACGTTAAAAATCCAAAACACAAACACACATATTTATTTATACCCAATATACATCTGCATATATGTGCATCCCTGCCCGCATAAACGTAACAGAAAGAGAGTGACAGTCAATATTTCATTCAGTGATCACATTATTCCACTACTAGACATTACTCAATTTCCCGATAAAATATATTTTCACATGATTAAATTTTGTAAATAACTTATGTACTTATGTAGCTTTAAATATAAACTGATCAAATCAAAGTAGAGCTCATGCATCTTTTTTTTTCTTGTGTTGAGATTTCGATCTAAATATAATATATTTTGCTAGTAATAATACTAGCTTTACAAAATATGATTGGCAAGATTCATTTGAATCTCTAAATAAAATAAGATTTTCAGAAATCTTGATATTCACTCCATCTCAGTTCTACAAAAATGTAAAGCCCGACCCAAAAAATGTATTACAACAACACAGTTGCAAATTTAATATTTCATCGTTTCTTCCTCACTATTACAGAAAGAACACATCTTTTATTAACTACGAAACCAATTTTCAATAGTCCTAACTGGAGCCACCATAATATTGTGTCCAAATTAATTTTATACGAAATCGAATATACCATATTCCAACAATTTTTGTCGCTTGGGATGTTGAAATTAATGAAAACGGGTTTCTTGAGCTTTTGGACAACGTAATAATAACTTTATTAGACTATAATATATCTAATGCATCCTTTTTCATTCTTGAGTAGAACTTCAATATTCTTCGCGAAGAAAGGGTGCAGATTTTTTTTCTGATGTTGCAAATTTAATCTTTTTAAATACAGTCTGATTGCATTTATAATACCCTAATTCCGTGTAATCTGGGGGTGAAACATTGTATAGATTGCATAATCCTTCATTTGATAAGTATAAACCTCGTTCATCTAATAAATGATATATACATTTTACCCACTTCGACAGTCACGTTCGATACACAACTGGTCTGTTGTTCATCGTTATATTTTTAATTTTCCATACACTCTCCTGTGAAATTTCAAGGAAGTTTCTATCTTTTTCTATTGTCATAAATTCTGCACATGCTAAGCGAACATCCGTCCAAAACAATTTCTTTATATTTTGGGTAATCTTGATATTTGCAAATCATTTAATTGAAAAAATGTTTAATAGGAGAAATTGTATTTATCAAGAAAACAGTCGATTATATTTTGCCATTCAGATTGGTTAGTCACCACAAACTTTACCCAAGATAATTTTTATAAAAAAAAAAACCACTTGCTGTTGGATTTGGTAACATTAAGAATAAATGTGTCAGTTTAGTTAAGGCCATTGATTTTAGAACAACACTTTTCCCATTATTGTTACTTTTCTTCGATTCCATTCCCCTAACACTTTTGTACATCTTGAAGTATGTTTTCAAAATTCATATCTAAAATGTCTTCTGTATTTACAGATAACTCAACTCCTAATAGGGAGAAATTTGAAATCCAATCAAATTCCAAATCTGTACACATCTGTGTCTGTGAATTATTTAATGCCCTTATTTTTATAACTTTTGTTTTGTTGTTATTCACCTTTTGTCAAGACATTGATGCAAATGAATCTAATGTTTCTACTGATCCATACAAAGAATTCTCCGATCCATTTAATATGAAGGATGTGTCATCAGCATATTGAGCCAATTTGTTTTCATATCCATTTATGAATATGTCTATATATCGTTATATCATTATCGTTCCGAACCATAATTCCTAAAATTTTTGCTACTAATAAAGAAAGAGGGGATCCTCTTGACGACAATAACGTCCAATATAAAAACTGTGAGACAAATCCATTCTGACTCATACATACTTTTGCATTCCTGTAGAATATATGTAACCAATATTTAGTTTGTTCACCAAAATTATTGAAATAAAGCACTTCCTGTATAAAATACCAAGAGACAGAGCCTAAAGCTTTTTCAAAATCAACCTATAAAATTATACCATTCATATTATTCTCTTCTGTAAAGCATATGTTTTCATATATCAGTCTGATCACCTCCCCCATATACCTACCTTTCATAAAACCATTTTGACTTTCGTGTATTAATTTTGTTTTATTCTGTAAGCTTTAACTGATGAGGACATTTTATAGGAGATATTTCACAAAGTAATAGGTCTCCAATTTTTCAAATATTCCCTATATTTATTTTCCTTTGGCAATAATGTGATAATTCCCTCCCTATGTGTTACAGATAGAATCCCATTTTTAATCCATGATTTATTGAGTTTATTAAAATCTGTCCTAAATCTTGCCAGAAAAGTTATAAAAATTAATATTGAATCCATCACTTTCTGGGCGTTTAGCATTAATCATGTTCTTTAGGCATTTTGACGCTTATTAAAGAGTTATTTCACCTCCAGTTGTTTTGATTAATCGTTTTTCAATTTAGGAACATCAAATCTTCCCATTATACCATCTAGTTTTACTTGACTTATATTTTTAGCTTGTTTACTAAATAATTTATGATAAAACTGTTTCACCTGATTCAACATTTGAACTGATGAAGGATTATTTGCCCAGATGTATCCATTACTTTTGGTTTTGTCTTGTTCATATAATGTCTTTTTTCTGCAAACTTCAAAAATATTTTATCGTTTTTTTTCTCCTTCTTCTCTCCATTTACATCCCCTTTATCTTTTCATTTCTTATTTCTTCAAGCCGAATTTTCAAACTATCAAGTACTTCCGAACTCAATATATTAAAATTTGGTTTTAATACATTTTCCAAATGTTCAATACTCTTGAACAATTCGTTCTGACAAAATGTTGATAAATAGCTACCTGTGGAACAGATCAAAATAGCTACCTGTGGAACAGATCAAAATAGCTACCTGTGGAACAGATCAAAATATCTACCTGTGGAACAGATCAAAATAGCTACCTGTGAACAGATCAAAATAGCTACCTGTGGAACAGATCAAAATATCTACCTGTGGAACAGATCAAAATAGCTACCTGTGGAACAGATCAAAATAGCTACCTGTGGAACAGATCAAAATATCTACCTGTGGAACAGATCAAAATAGCTACCTGTGAACAGATCAAAATAGCTACCTGTGGAACAGATCAAAATATCTGCATGTTCAATCATGTAGTAAGTAACTGAACCACGTGTCATTAAATGACATGAAAATGGATTCTTAAATGTGATTATTGAGACTTTGATCGGTGCTTATTAAGACCTAGTTATAATGGTATCAAAAACGTTAGTGGTCAGCGATGGCTTAAGATTGTAAAAATAATTAAGGTGCCGCTTTGAGGTCTTCTTGACTATTTCGGATTATATACTCGCCTAAAGAATTAAATTGACCGAAATATGTACAAGTCAATTATCAGACATGAACCACGAACGAAGCATTGCCCACGTGAACACAGTTATCATCGCATTCGTGCTGAAAGACTATTTTGGGGGTCTTTCTAAACGTCCAGGAACTAAAAATATCTATATTTAACATGAAGTCTGACATTAATACTTGTAAAGCCAAGCAGTAGAGCGAAGTTTTGTTAATTTCAAGGCAACGATGACTCAATCGTCAGTGGAAGTTTCGAATACACTACAATTGAAGAAATAATAATATGAAATCAAAGTGGGTTGTAAATATATACTTTACACTAAGATTTCTTCGAATATCTATTCCATATTATTGCTCAAATGTTGAGAGAATTGTTCGATAGATCATTTGGTACTGACTATTACCCTAGTTGCAAGACAACCGATATATAAAAGTATGATGCCAGTGACTCTGCAAGTTACAGCAGTATAAATGTATTGCCGGTTCTTAGTAACCCATTTAAATCCGTTATGCATATAAAATTAGTGCTGAGGAAAAGAACGATTTGACGCCATAGATTCACCAGCAAAACAGATAATGTCCATATTGTTTACTCTATAATTAAAAATGACATTTCTAGAATTTAAAAACATGAACATGCTAAAACTTATTTGAATTTGGTAATTGATCCAAAAATAAGCACATGCAATTATAAAACCATTAATAACCTTAAAGCAGGAGAAATGTCTAAGACAAATGTTCAGAATACAGCTTAAGTGTCTTTAATATAATTTTGGATTACAAGAAAAAATAATGCAGTTAAGCAAGTCAGGCTAGCTTTCTTCCTTGTGACTGAAAATATATTTAAAGCTATTTAAGTTATGGATGTTGCTGCAGAATTATTTGCACAACTATACATGTTGTATTTGATATGAAAAAATGTAAATTGGGTTTAGTTGCAGCTTACAGCGTTTCCCAGGGTTACTTCTGTTCAATTAATAAAGCACGTATAATGCGCAAGCAGTGATGGGGGGGGGGGGACGAGTTCTCTGTCCACAGATTTAACCACATCTTCATTACTTATTTTGATTATATCGTCACAGTACATATGACCCTTACTATGAAATTGTTCACTTTAGAGAAGCAGTCGTCAGCAGAAGACTTAAAATGAATTTTTTTATATCTTGAATCTTTCGAAATTTATTCAAAATTTTTCTAGAACGCCAGAGCTATATCAAATAATACGACATGTTGTCGAATAAACTACAAACTGTACTAGGTTGTATATTAACAGACAAGTTGAATCCAGTCATGCTGTGCACATTAAACGACGAGTAAAGTTCGAGTTTTTACAATCGATTGTGATTATTCATGTCGTAGACAGATTCATGTACAAAAGTAGTTCGTGAAAGAATTTAATGTGTAACGAAGACAGCTCATGTGCACGTTGTTACAACTCTATGCTCATAAACTAAGTAACAGAAAGAAGCAAAACCAATTAGCTGAATCAAATATAATCCTAAGTTATATTCAAGTCTCAAAGAATCGAATGTTCCGAATGAATTTCTGATCCTCGAATACACTTGTCTGATGTATCAACACAGTATTGTCCAGAACTCCTCTGGATAATTCACATTAGCCCCATAATAATATTTTTGTCCAATGCGCACTTTGCAGTTCCAATCAATTATCCTTATCAAATGTTTCCTCTCAATTAATATCTAAATACAACATTAAACACGTATTCAGACTAATGTCACAACAAGAACGTAAGAAATAAGAATGACCAAATTGTCCAGCTCCACGCACTTATCTAGGAACATAAAGGGTGAAAACTCATTTTGCTCCAGCTTGCTACGTGACATTTACAAATACTCCAAGTCGTATAAGAACCACCTGACCTAACTCATCCAGAGGGAAATAACCTAATTCGTCTAAGAACCCACGTCAACAATTATTTATAGGTCCTATGCAATCTACACTCTTAATATCTTAAAATAGAATTTTATACCCGTGAACAAAACTGACCATCTAATATCTTTTATAGACGATCAATGCAATTTACAGTCATGTACCAAGAGTTACAAAAACTATAGATATACATAACAACGTATACATAGTGTATATAACTGTATTCACTCTCAAGCTCAGTTTAGATATTGTAGTATAAGCTGTTACGGAGAGTCGTGGGGTCGTCAAACCCTGATACTATGACCAACGCTTTGCTTCGAGGGACGATGCTGGTTAACATTATGTGTGGGACCAACTGTTTTGGACAATGGGATGCCATAAGACTAAAACATCATATCTCTTAATGGAACACATGCGTATATATCAGGTTTTCCATCTTAAATTCAATGCCATAATATGTGACATGAACAAATACGCTAATAATATTTGTTGATCTATCCTTAAATCCATCATATCGGTTGATAGAAATCATGCAATGATAAACGATATCGTTTGCGATTATTTGTTGATGAACTGTGCGTTAATAGCACGCATTAAGTAACTATGTGGCTGTTATAATTGTTCATGAAGTTTGTGCGAATGCGTAAGGTAGGTTTTCAGTTCTTTGAGTTCAGTCTGTGAGAAATGGATGTAAGGGTGTTGGCTAACGTATCAGTGATTTAATTAATATCAATCTGTATTTATAAATAAACATTTAATTCCCATGATGGTGTTCTGTGTGTCTTCGCTAGTACCAATCCTGGTTTCGTCCTGTTACAGATGTTGAAACTCGATACAGATCAGAACATATTTTGGTTAATCTGATGACTGAGTTCTACACACAGCAAGATCAATGGGAGAACTTCCTCAAATTCACAAATACAACAGTTAGACGACATGCACATTTTTAAAATGAATGAACTGAAAGACATTAAAAAAAGATGGAAATGATTAGAATGAGAGCCTATGGAACTTGGGCTGAAAAAGGAGAAAAAATTAACTAGATAATTTGTAACTGACAAAACATAAGTGTTATAAATAAAATGTTGCCTGCATTACTTTAAACTAGCACATTTACGGAAATTCAAGATGAGAATTTTGCCTTGATAGCTAAGAGAATAAAGCGTTCTTCTCAAAACTATACCTTAAACAGGCTTCATAAGGGAATGATATTCTAAAGCATGTTACACTATGTTACACTATTGTTTTGATCTTCGCTTTTAAAATATCATAATATTCCACGTTTACACAGATTTTCAAAAGGTTTTTGTTCAGTTGCATGTATACTTATAGAAATGTACTGAATACCTTTCAATGTGATGAATCATTAGCTAATTGGATGGAACATTTTCTAACACAACATTTAAATTTTTTATTCCGTGGTAGCTATACACGCTTTGTCTGTATCACTAAATGTCTACCAATGACTATCTATACTGGGTCTTTTTTTTTTTTTTTAAAGGAAGGGGGATGTGATTTAATGACAGAATACAAAGGTTGTAAATGAAGCCAACTACATACTGGTATGATATCAGCCGGCATCGTCCCTGTTTAAATGACTATAATGTAATCGATTCACATAACTGACGTCACTCTCCAGTTCAATATACTTTCCTTCTTTTACCCAAATTAAGCTATTTAACCAACACGTTTGCACTGAGGTCACTAAACTTGGAGAATGCAATTCAGTCACGAATCCCCAGACTCTAACTATCTATAACTAGCTGTCATTGAAGTGGCTGTATTTTATAAAACACGTCATTTAAATCGCTTTCGGAAGTAGCTTTAATTACGTTTATGTGGACATCGACATGAGTGTGAATTGGAGCCAGTGTCAAGGGACATCTATAAAGCATAAGTGGCGTTTCGCTATTTAAGAAGTTTGTAGCCTTATATACTTAAGGACTATATAGAAGGGTAAAGTCAATTAATGGCAATAAAAATAATGATATATTTGACATAACGGACTCTCGATGATCATCTTTTATATACTCTATCTACTTAGGTTCCGTACCTGTTTGTGCTCCTCTTCAAATTCTGAGGGGCCTCGAATGGCCGAGTGGTCTAAAGAACTCTCTATTACCGTCGTCTCACCTCTGTCCACCTCGGATCAAGTCTTGGGCTCAGTCGAAGTGGTAATATGATAGACCTCGCCAGTAGCTTCCTGTTGGTCGGTGGTTTCCTGGGTTAAAGTGGCATTAAATTCACAACAACAACAGCAACAACAACAACTTCAAATTCTAAGCTTGCTTGTTTGACGATAATTCCCGGACAAATCATTTCAGCATGAAATGATATTATGGCGATTATGAAAATTTTGAAAGAGTCTTGTTATAAACAAATAGTAAAATAAAAAGACACAAAGTGGAGAATGTAATAGTCTAGATTTTGTACATACTGGCTGGCTTGGTAATGTTGTCTCCAAGCGAGAGTGATACAACATTTGTCTTCAACTGACGGGTTTGGTTTGGTGTTTCACGGAAGTATGTTATTTACTGCCGAGACAGCTGGAGTAAATTGCCTTGCACAGGGACACACCATGGTAGCTGGTCCAGGATGATCAGCTGGTAGGAATCGAACTCACACACTTTCGGTCCTCATACAGCAATGAGATGGTTGTTTACAATATGAGCTAAAAAGCGTGTAGCCAATGGAGCCTTTAGCTAATCTATTCTGTAAAATGTGAACATATAAACTTTAGGAAGATCTTTAAAGAGAGACGATAGATCGTTGTGAGTTACTGACTGAGTGTTGTCCCCCCCCCCCCCCAAAAAAATACCATCTTTAACAATATTGTTCTATTGATTTGCGAGAAAATGAGTCGATTCGATGCTCATAAGGTGTGTTTACGTTACCGGTACTTGCGACTAAAACTCATCTGATAATCAAGATAAGAAAATCAACATATCAAGCGTAGAAGCAACAAATAAACCTCATCAGAAGGTTTTCTTCTTCTTCGAATGATGATGATGATGATGATGATGATGATGATGATGATGATGTTTAGTTTGGTTTTGATTTTTTATAGCTTTTACTTCACTTTCAACATTATGTGGCGATTTCATGTAGAGGAAATAGGAGCTAAAAGCTTTTCTGTGTGGATATTGAACCCGCTCTACCAAAATGAGCTTCCGCATGATGCTGATTTTGATGACGATGGTTATTTCATTGATGGTGATTATGATGACAATGTTCATAATGGTAGTGATGATTACATTTTTCTTAGGAGAGAAAAAAAACTGTATTAATCTGTGCATATTTATGAAACCTACGTATGACTTGTGCATTAAAAGTTCAAGGTAACGAAGAAACGTGAAAATACAGAGAGAATGTTTGATCGCACCAGTTGACGGTTCACGCGTCAGTCATACCAAGCAATTTTAACTCTGGGTCAGATTGCATAACTTACCGTCTTACATCCAGGTAGTGTTCATTATGTAAGGTTGGCAATTTGGTTTTTTTATTTCCCATTTTATCAAAATATCAATATTGACAGAAGATTATTACTCTTTCCTTATATTTTTAAATGTTCAAAGAAAACTCATTGTATAAAAATGTGGTTGTCTCGGCTCGATGCATAAAATGGCTAAATATGTCTGTAAATCTATCAAGATTATCCTGCGGAAAACTGCCTCGAGAAAATCTATTTCTTGCACGAAATCTAATCAGGCAAACAACGTATCACATACGCCATTGAAAGCGTAGATCAAAGCAATTAGTGCTGCGAAACTGATACTCTGCCGGAAAAAGTGGATGCCGCAAAGACCATTTCCGTAATTAAGAACTCAGCCAAATTTTGTGAAACTCATCAAATGTTCAGATAAAATGTTAGTAGAAAATTAAATCACTCTTTGGGTGACAGTGCCGAGGTTGACCTACTCAGTTACTGGCGTGAATATTTGACGAAAACTCATTTATTTTGGATTGTTTCATGCATTTTGAAAGATGAAGATTGTTATTCATATTATTTTAGTTATGTTACACACACACACACACACACACACACACACACACACACACACACACACGTGCGCGTGTAAGTACATATCGCATAAAATGCTAAGTTTCAGATGTTGTAATTATATTGGTGACGTATGCATTGAACCAGTTTAATGTAAATCACGATAAAACATACAAAAGCTATGAAACTAAAATATCATCCCCTACTGTCTGAGTATTTAGTGCAAATTACTTTCCTCTGTGTCATTAAAGATTGCCATTAATCTTCAGCGGTAGACAACTTACCGCACCCATTGTCTTGAAGTCAATGAGAATAAAGTAAAATTCATTCCTTTAAAATGACTTAATGAAGAAGTCACTGTGTTGTTAACGAGGCCAAAGACACACTCGTATGAAGGCAGGCGGCCTCTTATCCGTACAAACAGCGATGATCTTCTAATCGATGTACATAACTAATGTCACTAGCAATCTGCACGTCTTTGCTCTGAAAATGAAATAACATATGCTCTAATTTGAAAGTGTGTGTGTGTGTGTGTGTGTGTGTGTGTGTGTGTGTGTGTGTGTGTGTGACTAGAAGTACCCATTTTATATTAATTCATTTAAAATGTGAGTGTTCTTAACTGGTTTATAAGCCTCGTTTCCTTTTTTAAAAACAAAAGTGTCGTAACTATGGTAGCGAATCTCGAGAACTGCTATTGACAATTTCGTACAAATGTTTGACAGGAGAGGAGCCAGTGGCATATGTGATTCAAGCTGTTACTTCAAAAGAAACAACGTTAGACAGGGGCATAGGTGTGTCAAGCTGTTCCTTAAAAATAGACAATGTTAGACAGTGGCACAGCTGTGTCAAATTGTTACTTCAACACAGACAAT
The DNA here is from genome assembly GCA_016617855.1 of Megalonaias nervosa. Classification (NCBI taxonomy): domain Eukaryota; kingdom Metazoa; phylum Mollusca; class Bivalvia; order Unionida; family Unionidae; genus Megalonaias; species Megalonaias nervosa. The sequence continues at coordinate 22,037 of JAECUM010022092.1, read as the reverse complement.
GATAGACAGTGGAAACAGTGTATCAAGCTGTTACTTTAAAACAGACAATATTAGCTAGTGGCCATACTTGTGTCAAGCTGTTACTTCCAAACAGACAATATTAGCTAGTGGCCATACTTGTGTCAAGCTGTTACTTCAAAACAGACAATATTAGTTAGTGGCCATACTTGTGTCAAGCTGTTACTTTAAAACAGACAACACTAACTAACAATATGTGACTACTGAGTAGGTAATTCAAAATACTCACTTTCATTTTGATAAGTACGAATTATGTACGCCTATATGTCATTAAGAGAAGTAAGTGTAAGTTACACATTGGTGTAAGTTACACATTGGTGCAAGTGTAGGTTACACATAGTTGTCAGTAATAGAAATAAGTTACTCATTGGTGCAGTTGTAAGTTTCTCATAGATGTCGTTAAGAGAAGTGAGTGTAAGTTACACATAGATGTCATTACGAGAAGTAAGTTTAAATTACACGTAGATGTCATTACAAGAAGTAAATGTAAGTTACACATAGATGTTATTATAAGAAGCAAGTTTAAATTACACATAGATGTCAGTGTCAGTTCTACATTGGTGTAAATATAAGTTACACATAGATGTCATTCAGAGGAATAAGTGTATGTTAGGCATTGGTGAAAGTGTAAGCTACAAACATATGCCATTAAGAGAAATAAGTGTAAGTTACACATTGGTGTAAGTTACACCTACATGTCATTATGAGAAGTAATTCTAAGTTACACATATATGTCAATAAGAGATGTAAGTGTAGGTTATACATAGACGTCATTAAGAGAAGTAACTGTTAAGTTGCACATTGGTATAAGTTAAATATGCATATCATTACGAGAAGTAATTGGAAGTTACACATAGATGGCAATTAGAGAAGTAAGTGTAAGTTACACATAGACATCGTTAAGAGAGGTAACTACGTCGCACATTGGTGTGTGTAAGGTAAATGTCCATAACATTATGAGAAGCAATTGGAAGTTACACATAGGAGACAAAAAGAAAAGTAAGTGTAAGATAAACATTGATTAAAAGTGTAGGGCATACAGAGTCAAACATATCGGATCAAAACGATAAAAGCAAACAATGGTTTTAAAAAATATGTAAGGAACAAACGATGCGCGACACTGACCTACTTTTAATACTGCTATCAAACCTAATGTGTTTGAAATATGATTCAAGACATGGACGTTTTCACTAAGGAGCCTAAACTATACGAAGTTGCTAATACTTGAAAAATGGGTCACAAAGACTAACTTTTATTAGGACTGAGTTATTTTTCCTACAATACATCCACATATCACTTTAAATTGGTGTAGATGAAATAATGTCCGGTAGTATAAAAACAAACTTTGAAAAGTATGAAAACGTGCCAAGATGACTTACTTTTGCTGTAGTTGAGATATTATTCATAAGACACAGGTGTATATCAACGTTGATGAATGCAAGTGAATAAGGGTTTAATATCTGAATAATGTTACAAACCTGCAATGAACGAAAACAAAACAGATCAGACAACGAACTAACCAGCAAACTCCTATGTCCTTGAGCAATTTAGTTGGCTGGAGAATAATTAGATTCACACATGCAAACTCTGGCGAGACTTTGGACCTAGAAATCAGACTCATGGCAAGAACGGTAGAAACCGAAAGTAAACAGCTTTGTCTGGATAACGGAAGGCGCTAATTTTCAATTATTGCAATAAACGCTTCTGTGGAAACATGGAGAAGAACTTCGTTCCGAACATCTTTCTTTCTCTTTAGCAGTCCGCATATGTTGATCAAAACTGCATGAACACTGAAAATTACTATGTACATACCATTTTTTTTTCTCTCTCTCTCTCTCTCTCTCTCTCTCTCTCTCTCTCTCTCGTACTCTTCACACGGTGATTAAATCTGTATCAAAACGATTAGAATTGTTGGATATATTCTAATATGTAGTATTTATTATTCTGCTCTGTATTTATCGAGGATTACAGGGACTTTTTTAGGAAGCATCTCTCGGAAGATTAAATCTGCAAAGTTGAAAGATCTCGACCTATGGTCACATCCTTGCTTTGAGAAGTCTAAGATACGAGCACCGTCGTATGCATATGAGGTAGACTTGGTAATTTTAGATTAAACATTCTTCGTAATGAAACAAACAACAACTAGAAACAGCTGTGTCAAGTTTCTTTGCTTTGAACATATATGTGAAATGGTTGGGGATCTCACACGTTGCGAAACTATGACCCAGCGGTTAAGTCACTTGATGGGGTTTAGAATGGATATCGAAGTCAAAATCAGTTGCCACATATATTTGTCTTTTGATGCCTAGTAAGTCTATATAAAGTTATAAGATGGGCATCTCAATAGTTTCTATGTATGAAGGGGGGGGGAGGGGGAGGCAAGGTCCCTTCGGGCGGGGGTGGGGCGGTAGAGAAATACATCAGGACATAAGCAGAGACTTCAGTCTAATGCATGTTGACACTTCCGGTATTGATCAAACAAATTAATCATCACACGTGTGAGGTAAAGAAATCAGAACTTATTTACAGTAATATACGATCATTTTTGCTGCATCACACTCCAGCCGCACCATCAGCAACGACATCAAAATATCAAATATGTTAGTACACTCTACATTTATGAGACTGTAATTAATCATGTTTTATATGTCTTTCTTAACTGGTGTAAGATGAGTTCACGAAAGTTACACATTACGGATGGTTTCACAGTATCATCTCGCTTCTTTGAAACGTGAAAACAATAATGCACGTTATCTTTTCCTACAAATTTCATTTGCTATGGCGCAACTTGAGATCTAGCACTCATTTCTGATACACTTTAGCGTCGTATTTCTCAAAAAAATCTGATGTTATCTTTTAAACATTCATTTGCACTGCATACCTTTCCTGTCAGCTCAGTGAGTATAATTATTTGCAGAATAGAGTCCTAGAAAATATATTTGTAGGAAGAATTAAATCATATTTATTGTACAAATACAATTTGATTATATCATACAGAAAAAAGATACGAGGCAATAGAAGGAAACAGATGTGATGAATCACCAAATATGATATATTGTCTTCCGCATCATCATCTGTAAAAACTCATCGTTAAAAAAGTGGCGTGTTGCTGTTCCTGTCCCATCTGACACACGATTGATTCCAACTATCCTGACCAAAATGTTGTTGGCTGCCAAAATCAATGGAAAACATAAAACATACGACACTGTGAAATGATACTTTAAATAATTTTAATTCTATTATTTTGGAAGATAAATAGTTACTTCTGGATAATTCACGCATTAAGAAAACTCCTGCGCATAAATATGTACTATTACAGTCAAGACTGACATGAAATGGACACAGGTGTCATTATTCCTTGCCAAATACGGTACTTAATTTGACAATTAACATTTTTATTGCATTCCATTACTAAAAAGATGTGCATCACAGGAAGACCTCAGTGAATGCTCAAAGACACAATAAATTTATCAGGTTATTTACAGTGTGTTGCCTTTTGCAATCTCTCTTTAAGGTTAGTAATTATAATATCGATTATTGATTAAGACACTGGTACTGACTACAACCCAAAACAAAGCATGGGTTTTTATTTACTAAGCAGTCAAGATAATTAATCATACAAATCTGTACATGAAATTATACATTCCTGTTATTTCATGGAAATGTCACCATTTACCATTAGTAGACTGAAAGAAAGACAGAATGTAATGAATTAATGGTAGATATTTCTGGTCAGTATTTTAGCAGTCAGTAATTAAATCATGTATCGCCTTGAAAGAATAGATCTTAGAAATATCATTGTCTAAATATTTCCTACCATGACATCTTGTTTTCCTACGAATCAGTTTACTGTAATCAATTCTAAAGCTCCACCAGTACTATATCAATATATTTGATAAAGCAAAGAAAGGGTATTAATATAGTTTGCTGTGATATTCATGATATATTTTCCATTCCCTTACGAAAACCTACATTGTTTCCTCAGCTCCGCATTGCTGACAATGAGCGTAACGTTATTAACTGTATATCAGGAAGAACGATTTTGAAGTTGTTGTTGTTGTTGTTGTTGTGGGGCTTAACGCCATTTTTCAGCACACGATAGACTATACATGGCGGCCAGTATTAATGGTGGAGGAAGAAACCGGGAAATCCCCGGAAAGAACCACCGACCCACGAGAAGCTACTGGCAAGCTTTCTCACATATCCACATTCGCCGAATCCTAGACTCGAACCCACGCAGACAGAGGTGAGATGGCAGTGATCCGTAACGGAGAGCGCTTTAGACCACTCGGCCACTCGGGGCCCCCGATTTTGAAGTTTATGATATGCACGGAATATGTACGCCAGAAATCAGTTAGAATATAGCGCTCAATACCGAAAATAACTTCATAATCTTACCTTAATTTCCCAGTTCTTTACTCCTCCATTGATATTACTTATACAATCTTTGATATCTGTAGTCGTATTACTTTTTGCACGAATATTACCATATCAAAAATTGATACAAGATCTCATCACAGCACTATGTACAGTTTCGCCATCGAGTATGATCACTAGCTGTTCGTTTTGTTTGGGGCAGAAAACTAAATTACCCATTAAAATGAACTTAAATGATGGATTTGCACTTTGGTGAACACAGAACGTTTTGTTAATATAAGTGCAATAAAAAGCACATGACGTTGTCGTTTGATAAATATCAGCTGCTAGTTACATGAAAAACACGAATAACACAACGGTACCGTACCTTTCTGTCGTTGTAAGCTGAGTTATTGTCGATATGATCTTATGTTACTTTTGGATTTCGTTTGCTTTTCTCATGTCGAGACGTCTTTATTCTTACAACCGAATGTTAACGTCCACGTGATTTCCTTGAAAGTAGCCTTGGAATATTAAAGAGCATGTTAACACAATTGTTTTCAACAAAAGACAAGAAAGACAAAACCATTTGTTTTTCTTCAAAGTGAACATGTCTAATAATAAAAAGAAGCTTCTCTAACTCCAACAGAAATTCAAATTAACACACGAAGTGTATACGCATTTACAAGACTGACAACGTTGTAAGGTTATAAGGGACTTCCTAAGTCGTTAGAGCACCCGCCTTGGATGCGGGAGGTTACTGCTTTAAACCTCGGCCGAGTCATGCTAAAGACTTATAAAAATGGTACTTGGCGCTGAGTATCAAGCGGCTAGTGTTAGGACTGGTCGACCCGGTGTAATAATAATGTGACTGGATGGAACATGATACTACATGTCTGCGGCATAATGCCCCAGTGCTAAACATCACTATAAGCTGCCACATTGTAGATATCGTAGCGATATGACTGAAGAATTGTTAAAGCTATGTTAAAAATCCAAATCACACACATACACACACATACACACACACGCACACACACAAACACATAGAGGCTTCCAATGTTCTAATACATTGTCATTTTGCTATCGATGTATACTTTTTTATCTGAGATAAGGAAAAGACATAGCAATAATATTCAAAAACCATCTTTGTATTTTGTCATCGTTGTTAGAGTATACACGATCAAAACATGCTACTAAACGTTCTTAGGGAAATCCAAGACTGCGTTGATGAATATATATATATATATATATATATATATATATATATATATATATATATATATATATAATTATCCACGCACAAAGGAATCTGATTCTTGTAATCTCGCAGTATTGAACTGAGTAGATACCTAATTTCTTAAAGTCAACGAACTTGTCTTCCAGAGGAGGTAACCAATAGAGTCAAAATAGTCCACAATGTAGTAGCTGGGAAAATATACAGTTACACAATGGGTCTATAACCTGTCGTCTGGGGGGATGACATAAACTTGAACGTCTTTAAGTGTTGGACCTTGAAGTTCATCTTTAGCATACGCCACATGATTTCATGAAGCTGTGTACGAACTTTGAGTGTGTAGGTTATGATGTTCCTAGTTATCTGATTGTGTCAGATGTAATTATGTCATCAGTTCACACCTGAAATTTTACTTTAAAATATCTGTCAAAAGCGTTGATGAATGAGTTGTTTCTTTATTATGTCGCACGAGAGCTTCGATGCATTTCGTCTCTGGAGAAGTCAGTGGAGGTAAGGAATGATCCCACAAATCTTTTTACCACTTTTTTAAAAATATTACCACCTGTAATGAGAGTTCAAACCTCTTCCATGAACTATTCCAACTTTTCTTCCTAACTCATCTTCAAAAATTTGCGTGCTGTTTCTTACCAGGATGATCGAGCTGGCATCCATAACAAAGTTCTCTGGCTATGCCTGTGATTGTTTTCAGTCACGTTACGAAAACAACAAGATACGAAGACTTTTTCTTCTGGCAATCTTTGTATCAAGACTGCATATGTGTCTTCTTGTTTACTTGAGGTTTGTGACTGTCGTGGATGTTGCTATCTCTATAGGTTCCTCGTGTTTTATCTTTCATTTCTAATAGTCTAGGATCATCTTGCTCAAACGGATGATTTCCAGATTATTATCAAGTTCTTTATACAAGATAATGATGACTGTTTTTGACGTAGATACTGCAAACTGAATTTCCACATTAAGTTGGCCCCATTGTAGAGAGTGAAAATGACTTTCGTCGATGCCTTGGTCTGGAGTGAAATGAAATCTTAACAAAGTTTATCCTCCTACATAAATTTTCGTGCGGAATACCACAGTTGCTTTTAGTACATAATTATCCGGCGGATTCAGTGTCAAGTAAGATCCCAAGTAGTTTTCTGGATAAAGTTAGGTTCAAAGAATATGGTACAGAATCTCTGATTTCTGTCTTGGACACAAAAAAGATTTTTGGTTGATGGTTCCGTTAGGGACGCATTCCTGGCCATGCCAATAAGCAAACGTTTCGGTTGCTGACCCTGGAAAACATGATCTTCAAACTTGGATCTTAGTCCAGAGACTAGTGTCGTTCCCATTTAGGTAATGGGAACGAACTGAATGTTTCACCATAATTCCGTACAGTTATTATATATCCAAATTGTCCTTAAATGAATCTTACAGTACTGCAATTACAAGGAATGATTACAATTCAATAAATGAGTCAATCATCTCATGTCTCTTAAAGGACCAGCAACACTATTAAGAATAAACGTTTCCGCGTAATAATTCTTTTACATGCAAAGCTAATATGCAATTGCGAGAAGAACTGGGGCTCCCTTCTTTAGGAAACCCACGACCTCCATTCCAAGACCTCCGATCCCAGTTAGATCATATGATATTTACTTATACCTTTAATGCTACTCAACCTGAAAACATATATTAAACCTCGTACGCACCATACATGACTGATCTTATTGTACGAACTAAGATCATTAAAATATTAGCATTAAAAATGTCATTAAGTAAATGACAATTACAGAAACCATTTATATATAGATAGATAGATAGATGTGTACTATTTTAATAATAATAGTTAATTTTATATATATATATATATATATATATATATATATATATATATATATATACATATACACTCACACACACACAGAGTGTGTCTGTAAGTTTAACGTGTGTGCATAAACACTCCTACACTTTTTGTTAGATAGTAGGGTTGTAAATTTAGATAGTAATCAAGTAGCAGGTGCTGGATAGTAGTGTGTGTGTTTGGATTGTAATCAAAGTGGATGTGGGATGGTATATGTGGTGCTTATGGTTTGTATTTCTAACAATTTTAACATTACATTTCCCTTACAGCACTATAAAATATTCAGCATGAAACCACCTATTAGAGTCCAAAGTTAAGATTATCTTACCCGTATAGCCACCAAGAGTCGTTTAATGTTAAACCTAAAGACATTTTTTAACATAACATTTCCCTTAGATCCTTATACATTTTTCAAAATGAAAACGGTCTATAAGAGTCCCTACTTAACAGTACGTGTCCCCCAGAGCCATTAAGTGCCATTAGCATGTTAAACCTATGAGCGTTGTAAGATAGTGAATTTCCGTGCAGCCTTATACCATTTCGACATTTAAACATATGGCGTAATGGTAAGCCCCAAACGTCCACATATATCCAATCATAATACTTTTGTATTGGAACAAGTTTTCCACAAAATACTGTCTCCTACCTTTAAACGATGTTATTACATGGCACTCTGCAAGACTATGGCTTGTAACATATCTCGGTATAAACGTTTGGTATACAATACTATTTTAGCAAAGTTTCTGTTGAATAAAGTAACTAATGCAACAGATATATAATTTTCACATACTTTTAACACGACACCTCAACCAGTGTTGAGTTCAACGACAATGTTACCTGTGCCTTTCAATTTCAGACATTCAGATAAAATAAATACAAACTTTTACAAAGCCTTTATGACAAGTATTTTGATTGGTTAAAATTTGCATCATGTCTCATAGAAAACTAGACGTTATTATTATTAGCAACAGAAAGGGATTACTTGTGTAGTAATGCGTTATTTTGTGTAGTTTGACAAAATGTTATAAAAACAGTTTACATTTTTCATAGGTTTGCTATTTGTATCTTGAGATTTGTTATTGACTTAAGTTAGTAATTATATGTAATTACTGGAATTGAACTTGACATTTGACACGATCCACGATGTCCTTGGGATTGGAATTTGACTGCAGCCTGTGCATGAACGCTTTTAAGTTGCTACGGCTGTTCGTGCATCATGCAGTGTGTAATTTGATGGTTTTTGACTACAGGTCAAGTATTGTATGTATTGGAACAGTTAAAATTTATTTTACCAAGGTTGATGTAATTTAGCACTTTAGAATAGTGTCTTAGGTTACATACAAGATATGACCAACCCTATCACCACAATTATTAAGCGGAAAAGACAAAATAAAGTGTGATTCGTACTTGACATCAATCATAAGCAAGTGGCAGTTGCATAGTCAACTTTCCGAGAAAGCACCCGACAAAATGTACAGACCCATTGACTTTTAATTTTCCATGAAATTCGTAATTTAATTTCAAGAAAAAGAAATGGTATATGAATGATAGCTTGAATTATACCTTTAAATGACCTATACGGCCTTTCCCTTGGCAATATAAAAATCCTTCAAATGATGAGTTATAAAGAGGACATCTATGAGATTTTTTAGAAAATGCGAGGAAATATTTCATCAGTGAAGTGTGACACATTGTATTGTCAGATTGCGATTAATACGTTGAATACCGAATGGTGAACAGTGTAAATTTATTTCTATTTGAAATTGCTTGCTAGAGGTAGAGATGTTAAAACCTTAACATGCATGTATATATTGTGTTTTTATTTATGTACATTAATGTAGAACGCAGTGAGCTATAAATAGGTGTTGACAAAATCTTTAAAATGAACCCGTTTACGAGTTTGGAGTAATTTCCCGTTGGATGATTAAGTAGGGTGAGTTCTGTTGCGAAGTGAGGTATTGTGAAATATGTCATTTGGAGGTATTGTGACATATATCGAGTAGGAAAAAATTGCGATATAGAGCCGGAGGGTGTATATAGGGAGGAAAAGTTGAACAATTACCGTAATTCATTCCTATTTCTTATGTTCTTGTTTCAGTATCAGTCTGCATATGAGTCTAATGTTGTGTTTAGATATAATTTGAGATGAAGCATTTGTTTGGATTATTCATTGAAATTATAAAGTTCTAATTGACTTGGGACTAAAATATTATTCTGGGATTATTGTGAACTCATTCAAAGAAGTTTTTGACAGCGCCATTGTGATACGTCAAGACTGTTGGCACTTCAGCATAACCGAGGGTATTGGTACATCAGCACATTCAGGACCTGTAACTCATTCGGAGCACTATTCGTTTGGACTGTGATATAACATTTTAGGATTGTTTTGGGTTGAATTCATAATACGCAAGTTCGTTTTAAAATTTACATTTTATAACTTAAAGAATTAAATTTTTTGCTAAGGTTTGAAAAACAACACGTGTTGGTTTTACTTCTGTATGTTTAAGAATACAGAGTCGTAACAATGTATTATCATTGTACCCATACAGATGCACCTAATGTGTACCGCTCCGGTGGCCTGGTGGTTAGAGCGTCCAAATCGGATGCGGGAGGTCGCGGGTTCGAACCCTGGCCGAGTCATACCAAAGACTTTAAAAAAGTGGTACTAACAGCTGCCTCGCTTGGCGCTCAGCATTAAGAGGTTAGTGTTAGGACTGGTCGGCCTGGTGTCAGGATAATGTGACTGGGTGGGACATCATGCCACATGTCTGCGGCATGATGCCCCAGTGCTAGACATCACTATAAACTGTTACACTGCAGACATCGTAGCGATATGACTGAAAAATTGTTAAAGCTACGTTAAAAATCTAAATCACACACACACACACACACACACACACACACACACACACACACACACCTAATGTATATATTACTTGGCAGGTATGTTACGTCTGTCATTACGATACTGTCCTTTAATCAATTTGTCCCTGTTCCAGAGCCTTATCTTGTTATCGAGTCTGCCTCGATAGCCATGCTACGTATTCTGTGCATTTCGGTTGCTTTCACACCCATTACGAGTTTGCATTATACCTCTGTGGCTTTTCCGTTGCATTTGTTGGTATTGTGATGCTGAGTAGTGATTGCTGACATTGGTAGATTTGTTTGTAGTACAGGGGTAACACTGTGCGTGTTTTTCAATAGGTTGTTACCGAGTCTCTCAGGTGAATCAGGTCAGAATGAACCAAAGTTGATGGTAGATGACCCGACGTTAGCTGTGAGGTGTTGTGGTTGATATGTATTATAGGTTAAACCATCTGCCAATAGTTGCCACTATGTCATCTTATTGTGTTATGTCCAAGTTCCGTAATGGAATAACGCTAGATACAACCACATTCTCTACGTGGATAAGTTACTGGCTGATAAGGGGCTTGCATTTGATCTCAAACTGACTTAGGTACAGACCTCTATCAGCATACTTTTTCCTACTTGGACAAGAACTGTGTAGTGTTTATTGAAATCAAATTCGTTTTGTTTTGCTTTGAAACTTTCAGTTCTATCACTTGGGTATGATTTCACATGTACATGGCTTGAAAGTCATCAGGTGTTGATTCCTTTCAGGGTAATCGTGATCTATGCTGGTGGGGGAGGAACATGACTAGTAGACGTTGATCTGTCTGAGGCTGTCCATAATTAAAACTTTCTGTTGTATGCATTGATATTTCAGTTCATGATTTACCACAATCTGTCTGAATAATGACCGTTTCCTGTTCCAGCCGTAGATTCTTTGTATTAGCTTTTATCAATCCGATTGCTTTTATGTTATGTTCAGAAATGCAGCTGTAATCTTTTCTGCTTCAAGTTTGGCTTCTCATGTTTGCCTGTTTTATTCAAGCTGCATTGAGGTTGTTACGTCATACACAGCCATCCTGTATGTGGTGCTAGATATTTGGTGGTTCATGTTAGCACATTTTGATTCTATAATGTTTGTCAGATTTTATATTTGGTTTAAGATGACCCTTGTGCACGCATGTGATTCATCTATCGAAGTCTGAACCGCTCTAAAGTCATTGGGTATTTTTTTCTAGATTGAGTACAGAGCCAGAATCTGACTGGGTCTGTTTTTATATCAACACACAGGTACCATGGTACCCAGACACGGAAATGTAACACTTTGCCAATTTTTTAAAATAGGTTTTTGTTTGCTTTTTCCTTAGTTTTGTAGTCAGAGCTAAATACATGTTCAGTTTCAACTTAAGTGATATTTTCATCAGGTTTCGTTTAGACACTGCTTGAGTTTTTATATGTATGTTATCCTGCTCTGAAATAGTGGTATCAATTTCTGCGACTGTGCAATATGGAGTCTTGGATGTGGATAATATTTTCCCCCTTTTTTGACGTACAGGTTTCGGTAATTGTTGCCTCCGTTTTGGAGCTTTCAAACGAGATACTTCATTGCTAAGCATGCGCTGCGCTTCCAAAATATTATTTTGTTGTGATTGGTTAAATGAATACACGTGCCGGCACAAAATATAGCTTGCTTTATTTGTTTATTAGTTTTATTAAAGCAGTAGAACTCGCCCATATAGAGCTCACTGATCATGGGGGCATATTTTTATCGTAATGCCATGTCAACATTAGCAAATTCTAGATCCATTTTCACTGGTACAGAATAAAGGTTACGGATTCTATATATTGTGTCTACAGTTAAACTTACTAGAATGCGCTTCAAGGGCACTGGTGTAGAATACAAAGGCGTGATTATTATTAGGAGTATATACGGTAATTTGCTCTGTTCTGGCTTGGCTACTGTCCACATAGCGTTGCAGTGAGTCGCCCTTTGCTTTGTAATATTTAGAGAATATATTGTATATTACGCGAGATTGTTTGTTATAAAATGGGTTCCAATAATGATCGACCTCGTACATTCAGAGCAGAGTAACTCACTAATTCATCCAAATAAGCAGAAAAAAGTTCAATGACAATCAAGACTTAGTTTGAACTGTTCAAAGTTTTCGAGAATAAGATAGCGCTTTCCTTCACATTCACGTTCATATTGACATTAGTCACATCCCTTAATGACCGTTCTGGTGGCCTAGAGGTTAGAGCGTCCAAATCGGATGCGGGAGGTCGCTGGTTCGGACCCCGGCCGAGTCATACCAAAGACTTATAAATATAGTATTAGCAACTGCCTTGCTTGGCGCTCAGTATTAGAGGTTAGTGTTAGGACTCGTATGCCTGGTGTCAGGATAATGTGACTGGATGGGACATCATGCTGCGTGTCTGCGGTAATATGCCTCAGTGCTAGACATCACTATAAATGGTCGCACTGCAGACATCGTAGCGATATGACTGAAAAATGGCTAAAGCGACTTTATAAATACAACATACACATATCCGCTAAGTATATCCATTATAAAATCAAACAAAGTAACAAGCTATTTGTTCTCCTGTCCTTCTGCCTCATCTATATTGCGGCAACGATGACAGTGGATATTGTTGACAGAAATTTGTTGAGGTACACTCATTGACAAGAAGTAAATGTGATAGAGTATTGGCATGAATCCATCTAATAGATACAAAACAAGAAAGATGCCAGTCCTTTTCACTGATTTCATGTGGTTTTATATGTTTCCCTCAGGAGAAATATTTCTAATTAGTAATTATACTGGAATGACATGTTTTCCTTGTTGCTTAAATGCAGCGTTTTCGTAAGAAAGGACAATTGTTCCATTTTAGTTCTGATGAGAACGGTTAGTTAAAATTTGGGCACTCGAAGTTAAGAAGTATCTAGAGAGTATGTTTAATTCGAGAAAAAGGATGTTAAAGCGCATTTTCTATATTCCCGGGAGAAAAGTATGATAAAGCATGCATGTTTCTATATTCCCGTCAGAAAAGGTTTGTTTAAATGTGCAGGTAAAGGTAAAGAAAAGTGACCATTTTTTGTATTCCCGTGAGATCGAAAGAATATATCGACGAGGTCATAGGATATTAGAGATGGGTACCAAATATGTCTAGACATATACAGCTGATCACAAGATCATGCGATCACAATAAAGTTATATTATCTATTCCACAGATTTTACCGTACAATATGATTTGGTAGACACGTCAGAAAAAGAACAAAAAGGAAAACAATAACAACAAAAACAAAACAACATGTAATGGCCCTCGCATGCACTTCCTAACTTTTTGTGTAATTTCTTCATGGAAACAACTCAGGACAAGACAATAACCATTCTAAGGAATATGTCAACCACTGCACATGCGCAAATGGATCCATCTATAATGTGATATAGCTAATCTCACATCCATAATCAGCCTTCATATTATAAAATAATGGGCAAAGATTGCATAAGAACTATGCAATGTTATATTTACTTTTGCAATTGGTTTATAATAGAATTTGCTGCTAACCTTCTGTATGAAATATATCGCAGATGAATGTCCTAACCCCATTCTAATTCACTTCTAGAATATATTCAGGTAACTGAATATAGAGGCTGATATCGTTGTTGTTGTTATGGGTTGAACGCCACTTTTCAGCATATGATAGGTTATTAATGGCGGCCAGCATATTTAGTGGCTAAGAACCCGAAGGAAATCCTGCAAGAACCACTGACCCACTGGAAGCTACTGAAAGCTTCCTCGCATATCCACGTTTGCCGAACCCGAGACTCGAACCCATCGCGGACAGAGGTGAGATGTCAGTGATGAGCGCCTAATCCTACCCGGCCACCTGGGGCCACGCAGCTGATGTAAACGAGTTGAACATTTTTACGTTTAATCGTGACTATAAACTGGTTGATACCTGATAATGTATATTTCAGTTTGTACCTTCGATGCTTTGCTTTCAATTTTCGTTTTCAAAATTCGCCTCATATTTCTGTATGAAATAGACGTGTGCTATGTAATCGAGAAGGCCGAAAATGAAATAGAAAACATTTGTCACAATTTATCACTTTGATGTGTTCTATCTATATTATTTTTGTTGTTGTTGTTGTTTTCGGGGGGGGGGGGTGAACGAAATTATACAAACTTGTTGCAAGGCAATGTATTGTCTGATAATGCATCCAGCGTTTACATCACTAACGGGCGATCACTGACACAGGTACTTAAGAGAAGGTGTTAAGTAAATGATTTCTTTTTATGCGAGGAAGAGAATATCTGTATCAAGGATTAATTCTCATTGAATCCGCCCTTGGAGCATTATAGTATATCTAAATGTAGGTACGTCTGTCTGTCTGGAACGATCAATCAAGTCCTCCGTTTGTTTTCTTTCATTTCTATTTTTCTTTTCTAAATAAGAGCTGAGATACGGAATTGTTCATTTGGGGTTCACTGTCATGTTTTGTTTATTTTCTTTTGTTTTTTTTTTTCCCCGTCAGTTTAAATGTCAATTGGGATTGCTACGGTATAAACAAGACATACTGGAAACATGCATGACCTTCGATTAATATTACACCGTGAGTAAACTGAGTCTATTAATGGCTTTAACGTGACCTGATATGTCTTATCTCAATGTCAAACCGAGTTTACCTTGGTCACATATATATGGCAGCAATACATGTCACTAAACCAGACATGAAAATTCTTTGAGTGCTTAAATTAGAAAATCTACTATCTCATTTAAACCAATTCGTATCAAAAGATTTTGTACACATGTCATTTTATAGAATACTAGTATCAGTTTCTTTGACATAATATTAATTAATTTTATCAGATAAAACAATGTAAATACTTGGTATAATGACCAAAGTAAAAACGGATAATCCAATTTGGCATCAAAGCATTTTCGCTTTGTCCAGTATTTATGACCGTAAATGCTGTAATATGAACCGGACACATTAACTATTTGACGTACACCAATGCTTAGAGTACAGATCATTTTCCGTTTTTAGAAATAATTGTGTTTTTGATTACTTTTGAATGCACTGAAATAGGCTTGTTGGAAATACACGGCTTATACGCTATACTATTTAGGATGGACATCATGCAAAAGTTACGATACTGATTCCTACCTAACCCGACAACAACTGTTGAAAATTAGATGCAATGCGCCATCAACAATTTTAATAATTTGAGCAGGGAGCACATACAAAATAATACATATAATTTTGTTTCTGTACCCAACTTTTACATGCAGACTAGATTTTCAAAGTTATCATGCATGGTTTAATATGTATCATTTTGACTTAAAGACAATTACATGCAAACAAACATATCACGATTGTAGTCTGATTTACTGTGTGTGAGAAATTCCATATGCGTCCAACATTTAGATTGGATCATGTTAAGGTGCAGCTGAAAGGCTTGTTGTATGTATCCAGATATATAGAAGGGATGATGTTGTTCCATTCTCATTGACTGTATGCCAATATATTAATGTAATTTTAGAATAAAATAAATATGAATTAATTTCAAGAAACCTACATGAAAGCCTGACCCGCATTGTTATAATTATGTTGATGGCAAAACCTACCGGTATTCAGATGGTTCCAAGTGTCAGATTTCAGTCCCACATTATGGCATACAACTAAAACGGTTCAAAAACTTCAAGAATCCTAGTTTAGTTGATTACCAGTATAGTATTGGCCAGTTGATTGATGCAATAAACGCGTTGTGTCAAATTCTAGGCACCTTTAATCTGCGTGAAAAATTTATTTATTAAACTTTCAGAAAAACTATAAATCCAAATCATACGTTAAAATTTTGGAACAGTGCTTGATAGACGGAACAATTCGTAACACTATAGTTAGATGATCCCAGAGTCAGTCTCATTTTGAGCTGTTATCTCAGTCATCTTTGCGTTCCATTGTTACGAAAGGGGATGAAAAGTGACAGTAACAGTGCTAGAGTTGATTTCTAAATGTTTACAACTATTATATTTTCCGTTGCCTTTTACAAATTCCTTAAACAATGAAGTAATAGCAACAGCATGTGTTTCAGCAAAAAAGTGGGAGATGTCAACTTGTGGGGACAGTGGCGTTCGATAGCGCTCCCTTGGGTTTAGCTTGTACTTAGTGCGTGACTTTATATGACTTTTCATCACGTACCAACACGATTGATATATATATCGCTAGCATTCCCCTTGATCTGCAGCAGTCTTTCGAAACCTCGGTAAGTCAAGAATTATTATTAAGTTAGGCGCAATTGTATAACTTTCACGTGATGCTTGTAATACATGTTAGGAACTGCATAATATACAGCAAGCGAATTTATGCCAATGATTGCTCCATTTTAGGTTCTTTCATGTTGTTGCTGTTTAACAGTGTGATCGTTTATCTTACAGATTGAATTATTGACAACCGTAACCATGAAGGTCGCCATCATTCTTGCCTGCATCTCTGTTGTTTTCTGTGCACCAGACAAGAGGGTTTTCTTAGGCTCGCGTAAGTAAAATAATTTATATCATTTTATATATTTTCAATTACTCGGCGCTTTTGCTTTCCAAAACTATTATTACAAGCTTTCATTATCACTTTGACTCTAACATGCTTTGCTAATAGATGCTGAAAATATTTATCTACTCGTTTGCTTCTGTCGAGACTATCTTACTGTTATCTGTCTGAAATCAATCGTATCAACATTAGAAACCTATATGATTTGGTGTGATCTAGAAAAATTTGATCCGCCACCTTGAAAAGATCGGCTTGATGTTTTTGTCCGTAATTTTACTATAGTTAGGTTCTGCATACTACAGTATAATGCAGACAAACGTATAAATCGATGTTATTTATCGCAAGAATAATATTCTTAGACAAGTAAACAAACCCTGATGATTATCTTTGCTCTTGTGCCAGATTGAAAACGTTTCCGCAATAATCGCTTGGAGTAAACTTACAGAAAAACATTTGCATTAATTTAGTATTATTTTCAAAATGGCGAATAAAATACTCGCGCCTAAGAATGTATCACGTTATGAGTCATTAGAGAGAAAGAATTCTAGTATGTATCAGTCTTCATCAACTCCTTCGGGAAAGGAAAAACTTGCAACAACTGAAAGCATCTTCAAATATTCGTGGCCTCCTCCCTGCCTATTTTTGGGTCTTTTGCCATAGGAAACGCTACATAAAATTGTTTTCTCCACCGTGTATATGGTTTTGTTTCCCTCACTGCGTTCGTTTCAAATATTCGTCGGCTCGATCTCAATTCAACATAGTTGAAATGCATGCTATATATTATATCTGTAATACAGGATCCGGCCCAGGAGTAAAATCTAATTTGTAGGTAAACCATACATTCATTATGCAGAATAATTCGCGTACATTTAATGTTCCTTCCTTTCCATTCAAACATTACCTCTGCTAATCATTATATATATATATATATATATATATATATATATATATATATATATATATATATATATATATATATATATATATATATATATATATATATATAATTTGAAATAACAGTAAAAATTGTATCTCTAATGAAGTTGTATTCTTGTTCGAGACATTACCAGGTATTACAAGAAAATGATATCTTGATGTTTCGGTTTTAGTGACTCGTCAATTGCGCGCAAAAGCTTTTTTTTTTACATAGGTTACATACGGTAATTCAGGATAGCATATGTTTAATCCATCACTGATTAACAAACATTTCATTTAAGAAAATATGCTCTCTATACAAGATTAGTGAAAGTGTATTGGCCATTTAATATTACAATCTAATGTACAGGAAAATGACATCCAGTAATTATGATTTGTTATTAAACAGTTACAAGCTTTGACACCACGCATCTAAAACAGACAGTGCAGACCCTTCTGAACGTGGTGGGAACTGACGCCACCGAAAGTCTGTGTGAAAACGAATGCCACACGCTTCTGACTGATCCAACGCACTTCCTGCACTACAGCTGCCCGCTTGTTTGCCACGGGTAAGTCATTATGTAGTGTTAATTTGAGGAAACGTTGAAGACTAAGCCAATTAATACTCAGGATATGTAAGCGAATTACAGTCCTTTTAAGTGCACCGGGTGCTGCAAGGGAAAGCATGTGTCAAATTGAATAAATATATATAAAAAGCCGATAACGAACAGTGCAAGACTAGCTTTTAACTAGCCTAAAGTATTACAAAACAGAGACAACCAGCAATAAAAATAAAAGAACGTGTTGAATATACAAAATTTACATGATTGTATATATGTGGGTCTATATCAAATCTAGCAAAAGTTTTAAAGACACTATGGACGAATACATGAAAAGTTCTGTATAAGCTCTATCAAACGTTTGCGTCTAAATGAAATGCAAGCAGATGCAAAATACGACAAGAAATAGAAAATAAAAGCCGAATGAAGATTCTGGCATGAGATAATGGTGATGATCATGATGATGATGATCATCATCATCATTATCGTTTCATATCTGCTGTTGTTGTTGCTGGTATTATTATTATTATTATTATTATTATTTGATGTATAAGTTTTCGTATGCCCATGGTGGTACTCGTTGTGGCTACTGCTGCTCTCATTACAGTTTTCAAGTTCTTGATATAATAGTGCTCTCCCCTTTCACGTTATCAGCCATCTTAACAATACTAATGATACGTTAATAAATAAAAGTAATTCCTGCCGTAAAATTTAAAGCCGTGGACTTAGATTTATTTATTTATTTATATCGACTACAAAATGTGAAAAGAATTTTTTTTTATATTATTCACATATGGCGTTACTTTTGACTTTGATTATTAGCACTTGAAACATTAGAGACTTGTCACATGATAAAAAGTCCGTTTGACCGTACAAAAAACACAAGTTTAAGAACTCAGAAGTATCCGAGAGTTGCGGTACCACAGTGGTTAGTTTTACTGGGTTGGATCTACGAACCAGTCTCGTTTGACTACGGTAATGTGTTCTTCGGCAAAAATACACTTTAGCCTCCTTGTTTAAATAAAAATAGAAAAATATTTTAAAACTAAAAACACTTTGAAAAATGCCTTAAAAGAGGCTTAGCCAAATTAAAAAAATTGGTATATTTGTTTTACTTAAATTGTACGTGTTAGATCATTGGTTACCGTGTTACAATTGTACGCATAGGCACTATTCACGATTCCTCGTCCAGACAAGATTGGCTACAGCGTTGTATCCTTAGGCATGAAGCTTTGCTCTCATTGCTTAAAAAAAAAAAAACTAAAAATAAAACTACTAGGCAAGACAGCTAGAAATGTAGATACCCCAAACAAAGAAGCAATTGTGTGCATGTACGATGCACACCAATCATTTATATGCCAAATAAGTTAACGCGGTCTTTGACTAACCAAACTAAAGTAGTGTTGTGTGATTTAAGATTTGAATTGAGAGGGGCTGTCTCTTTTCATATAAATATCAAAATAGAATACTTAATGTTAAAAAGATGTAAAGAACCAAGCTGTGTATTAAAGGGGGAGGAGCTAATTTGCTGCAAGGGAAATAACTCTAAGAATAAACGACAATATGTAACACTCTTCTGAATAATATCGGTGTTCACCATCAAACTCGATATTTAACGTTCAAGATAGTCTTGCTTGTGCAGTGATTCAAGTTCAGGATCTGTACAACACAATATTTCATTATGCTATCCAGTCATATATGGTATACATGAAAGAATAATCTGCATAATATGTGTCTATTTCTCCTGTGCTAGTAGGATTTTTTTAAAAAATATGTTGCAAATCTAAATTTTAAAAGAAATATAATTTCCAGGTACTGAACTTTGAGTATACAGCTGAATTTTAGAGTCGGAATGGGTTTATATGTTCCTAGCCGAGTCCATTAAGTTTGATTTATCTTAAAGAATTAAACAATAATTTCAAAATGGACAAATAATCACGTTAGCAACTGTTGTTTGTAGATTGATATTTTCATTCAAAGGATGTCTTGTTTTTAAATGTTTTACTGGAAACTAGACTATTTGATTCGTCTTTAATTTTTTTCCGATTATAATGTTCTAAATAAGAAAATTAATATGTTTGTCTGTCTGCTGCATAAACTGCAATGTATTTTGATATGATTAAACATATTTCACATACACAGTCGTTATGAACATACATTATTTAATTTAGAAGCATTTAAAATCCGAAGTGGACCAGTCTTTAATAAATTACACCATCTACATGAGTATATCTTGTATCTTCATCTTTCTTTACAAATTTCAGACTACAGAGTTTGGCACAATCATTCCATCTGGTACCTCTTACTCAGGCACACACCACTACCCTTGCGACCAGCCCATAAAGATGTTGCAGATTTCAAAGTAACAAGGGACTAACAACAAGATCGCCAATGCGAAACAAAATTGAAAATAAAGCATATTGATCGGCGTTATATATTTTTCGTATTTGTACCTTTATTATCTTTTCTTTGCTTCATCTTTCTTACTAGCATAGGTTTCATCATTCTAGAGGGATTACACATGGGAGATAGGTATTTGTGCGCTTGTGTGTTTTATCAACTTTTAATGTAGATTTATCAATTTTTAGTCATATCGCTACGATGTCTGCAGTGGGACACCATTCCGCAGACACGTAGCATCAAGTCCCACCCAGTCACATCATCCTGACACTAGGCCGACCGGCCCTAATACTAACCTCGTAATGTTGAGCACCAAGCGAGGTAACTGCTAGTACCATTTTTATAAGTCTTTGGTATGACTAGTCCGGAGTTCGAACCCTCGACCTTCCGCATCCGAGGAGGACGTTCTAATAATTTAGGCCACAGGGGCGGTCTTATTAGAGAAGAAGATTTAGTCACATTTGGTAACTGTGCCCAAGGAGATCCACAATTTGGCTCACTTACTTATCATTTTCGTACTCCTCATCCGCTCTCGCAGATACGTGATGCGTTGTATTTCAATATATTACAGAAACTGAACTTTGGTAAATGTGAGAAACTTCTAAACACACACACACACACACACACACACACACACACACACACACACACACATTCATTTATCTATACCGTGTTACTTCAAACGTCTTAGAAACATCTTCATGGAAAATAATATGAATGAATTTATTTTATCTGAGTACAACTATCCTTAAACATATTTTTACACCATCTAAGCAGTAAAATAAGGAAACATTTCTTTCATATTTAGTCATTGTGGCATTACTATAAAAGTCTGCAAATATACCTACTTGTACTCGAAATATATTCAACTTTATTATAATTATTTCGTTTAAAAATGCAACAGTAGGTCAAAATAAACGACTGAATAACAGTATGTATGCCATCTTTACTACGATCGTGAAGGTACATTTTATTCCACAAATATCAATAAATTGTGGGAACATATTAAACGCATAAAAAGATAAAATAATCGATCAGAAAGAAAGGTATGAGTAACTAAACAATCCAGATACACATTAGACAAACAATATAGGAGGAGTTATCCTTACATACAGAAAGGTATATGTTAGTTCCGTCTATGATCAATTACAGACAGATATTAGCATTTATTTGAGACAGTTTGAAACGTTTTCACGCCAAGTTTGACTGTCGGTAGCATGCCCAGGTACTCGACTGATGCTCGGTCGGATTGTAGTGGTTATTGCCTTCCTGTTTTTTTGTTGTTTTTTTTT
>JAECUM010022091.1:0-27932 GCA_016617855.1 Megalonaias nervosa | reverse complement strand
TTAATTAAAGAAAAACAATTTACTAAATCATACATAGAATAATGTAGGCAGTGGATGGTTTAAACGTGGTTGTATTATTTAAACAAATGTGGTGTGTGCTGTGAGAATATCTATCGAGCATCCCATGTTCAAAGCCAGATCCAAGATCTAGGAATAAATGAGTATATAATAAGATTTTATATTAACATACACCAGTTATTTTATATGGTAGGAGTTGACTAGAGGGTTATCGAAGAAGCACGCTGCAACTCTGGCACATCCTTCAAAGAACCATTACAAATACATGTATCCATGTAAGAATCTTCATTAATACTTTTTACATTGTGTGTTAACTGCCGGTACATTTAAAACTGGAACACATTCTGTGAGAATTTGACATCATTTATGGAAGATCGAGCTTACAGAACCCTTGATAAAATGAACATGTGTATTTAATTTTCTAAAATTAAAAAAAAACAAACATCTTATTTACATTCATCTGTAAAAGCTGATCTGTCATCATTTCCATGTATGATTAATGTTTGGGGGGATATAGAATGTTCTAATCAGTTGAAATCAGATAAATAATTTTGCAGATGACTTCAACAGGGTAGTAATGAAAAGAAATTTGGAGCAAGACACAGATTATAAGAGCAACTCGGACTATATCAACGCCAGCCATATAAAGGTGCCTACACAGATATACTACTACTACTACCCCTACTACTACTACTACTAACCACAACTATGATGATGATACTGTTGCCATCATCATCGTCATACATTTGCAGAGATCTGTTTTTTATGGGAAAATTAGGAAATTAGAGAATAAATTATTTCTGAGATAAACCGTGATCATGATTAAAAGCCATTTTACTGTATGCATGCGTAATGTGATAAAATAATTATGAGAACATTTATATTTAGTTGTGACACGGAAAGCAGCATTATTCCAGGAAATGCTGATTTAATATATAACACGATAAACAGAAAAGTGCAAGAAATACTAGAAGTATACAAGAAGTACCACAGAAGTTTGTGGTGAATGTAGCTGCTACGAATCATCATTTTATTATAATCAATGTATTATGAAGTTATCTAAAATAAATACGAGGTAGTTTGTCGTACCGAATCTTGAAGGGTAGAGAAATAAGATAAATTACTAGTCAACGTAAATGGTGCGAAAGTAAAATTTTATCATAAAGACTGACAAATTTTAAGGAGCTTAAATTGAAATTGGTTTGCAAAGAAACAGATTCTTATACATTAATTTTCTGTCCTAGGGATATGAAGGTCGCAAGTACTATATTGCTGCACAAGGTATGTATAAGTGTGTATAAAGACTTAGAATTATAAGAACTTATTGTAGCAGCATACTGAAAAAGGAGCAAAGCAGATCATTTTGCACATGTCAATGTTAACAAAGAAGAGTTGTAGGAAATGCATCATTGATTGAAGTCCAGAGTAATTTGTCTTAGTAGACAACATATATACAATGCTCTAGCCAAAATAAATATGGCTTCAGAGCAGTTAGTATTAACGGTGCTTCAAAAACAAAAGTGTGAATTTTAAAGTTTCATGGCAGAAAAAGAATTTTAACACATGTTCGTTATATTTTCTGATTTTAGGAGTTTTTAAATATGTTTATATTTTCTCATATATTCCTTTGTCTCAATGCACTGACAAACGAACGGTACTTTTTATCACATGACTTCCGTGTTATTTTGGTTAATAACACCATGTCATAGTTTTGCATATAAAGCATTGGTAAATAAGTACCTTCGTACGTCATATAAAGCATACATAACTTTCAAATTATCTGAAGGTACTTACAACTGATATCACTAGTGTAATCTGAGATTTAATCACAAAGTATAATAAGCGTGATAAACCTGCGTCATTTATTTAAAAAACTCTTACACATCTGTCCTTGCCGAGGCTCTCTGCTATACTCATGGCAATCTAAATTGACACAAAGTACACGTATCTTTAATGGGGTTCATTCCAGTTCATTTTCATCACAGATCCGTCAGGCAAAACAGTGACGACTTTTGGTGGATGGTATGGCAGGAGAAAACGGAATGCATAGTCATGCTGACAAATCTTCTTAAGATCGGAAAGGTTTGTCTAACTACATAAAATGTATGTATTTCTGAAAAATGATTCAGGTCGCCTTTACATTAGACGAATACACATTTACTCCTTACATAGTTTAAAGCAAAACAATATTACGTCTTATCTTTAATCGTTTTGGAAATAGTGCTCCTTTCGTGATAGTACTGTAACGCAGGCGTGTCCAACTCGAGGCACGCATGCTGACCAGTCCTTCACATTATGAGGCTCGATGCCCTATAAAGAGGCCGTTTGAAAATATCTATTTTAATTACTACTTATTCCATTTTCTGGTGAAAGTTTACGTATCTACTACATTATATTATTATCTTTTTGACAATATTATTACAACCATGAAATAAGAATGGTATTAGGGTCATGCAATAATTGTGTTGGCTTTCGGTTTTGATCATTACGCTGATTTTACGTATGCGGTAGCGACCTTTAATCTATTCTGTACCCCAGACATAAAAAGGCTGCACGCCCCTGCTCTATATCATAAACATTATTACATATTTATTGTATAATTATTGAAAGAAACCCGGTTATAGGCTAGGGCTACAGAATATTGAGTTGCGACTTTATATGGCGTTCCACGCTGATATAATGAAACACATTAATCACTCTTGTGAGTGTACTGCGATATTTCGTGACTGGTTCTAAATTTTTAAAGACGTTTGCACATTGGCCAAAGCTTTTGAATGGGAATAAAACGGTTGATATTACACACATGAAGGAAATCTGTTGACGAGATCGATTGGACAAGTGTGTAATGCTATAATATCTTTCCGGTTTTATGTTCAGCTTAACATAATGAATTATTGATAATGAAGACTTATTTTAAAACTTACTTAACAATGCTACTGATCAACAAGAGAAGAATGTGCTTTATTTCCCTTTTGTTAAGGTTAAGTGTATCATGTATTGCCCTGATGAAGATGAACAGATATATGGAAACATGGAAAGAGTACAAACTGAAATTTTTTCCGACTATGACAAAAGGGATCTACAAATATTCGTGATGTGAAGTGTTGTTGTTGTGATTTGGATTTTTAACGTAGCTTTAAAAATTGTTCAGTCATATCGCTACGATGTCTGCAGTGTGACAGTTTATAGTGATGTCTAGCACTGGGGCATCGTGCCGCAGATATGCAACATGATGTCCCACCCAGTCACATTATCCTGACACCTGGCCGACCAGTCCTAACACTAACCTCTTAATGCTGAGCTCCAAGCGAGGCAGCTGTTTGTACCATGTTTGTAAGTCTTTGGTATGGCTCGGCCGGGGACTGAACCCACGACCTCCCGCATCCGAGGCAGACGCTCTAACCACTAGGCCACCGGAATGGTTCGTAGTAAGTGAAGATCTATGTATTGAGATGTAATAATAAAGCTATAGATTGTGTGACAATCGTACATAAAAAGCAATTGTTTTTGACGAAAATGGACGAAAACATATCCTAATCAACTCATCCTCAGCAACATAAAAGCAACAGTTAGCCTAATATATGTTTTCGCTGTGTTATCCATAAATCACAGTTTGGTTCTGAATTCATAAAAATTCTTATAGTAATGGATCTAATTGCATTATTTTGAATATAACAATCAGATCAATAAAACGATTCTAGAATAGTACACACTAAAAAGTAGACGCGAAATAACAAATTAACGAGTACGAAGCATTGAAATTTATAACACTCTATGGTCACAGATTAAATAACAGAAAGAAGGAAAACCAACAAGTCGTGTAAAACGTAACAACAATTTATTTGTCAATGTTATAAATGAAAATATGAGAGGAACACACAGAATATGAAGTGAATCCAAAGTAATCCTGACAAATTCTATTGAAGTCCAAAAGAATGAAAAGTCCCGTATACATTTCAGAACCGGAAATGTACTTGCCCTCCAAGAGTCGTGACGTTGTCAAAATAGTTTTGTCCAGAACACCTTTGAATAATTCATAAACGTGCCACAATAATATCGTCTAATGAGCAATTTTTATTTCCAATAAACAGTACAAAAAATTGTTTTCCATCTCAAATAATATCTAAGTACAACATAAAACAGGTCTGCAGACTCACAACAAGAACATAATATACAAGGATGACTCTAAAATAGGAATGAAATCAGCTCATTTGTTTCCTTATACACATCTTCAAGAGTCTATTACGACCATATGTCGCTATATAGCAACCGTGATAGATCTTGCTGCTCAATCTATTTCAAAACGTCTACTCATGTGTCCTAACTCATCCAATGATTAACTTGATTTTTATAAGATACCATCTGTCCGTTGGAAAAAGGGCCGAAAAATTATGTCAACATACCTACTACTAATTCTATTATTAGTAACTGTCAATACATAGGTAGGCGTCTATTTATAGATCCTATACATTTTTACATTCTAATCATTGCACGATAGACCCTTATCACGTACATCAAACCCAACTTTAGATAATCACTACAATTTACAATCATGAATAAAAATTACAGAAATTATAGATAAAATCATGTACATGGAGTTAAAATAATAATATAGGCATTCATAAGAACATTCATGAACGTTAATGAAGTTTAACGATGGAACTTAAACTGTTTGAATAAAAAGATCTGATTCCAACTGAAACGCATAGAAATTAGTCAATATCTTCTTATTTTATTCTGCACTTCCGAAACCTTTATTGAAACTATTGAAACTATCTATACTGATTTTAAGCAAGCATTACCAGAAGGGTAGTAAAATGGCTGAAATTTGAGAGGTTACGATATTATTTGAAAGAAATATTGAATTATACATTGCGAAAATAGCTGAAAAAATATTAGATGCTTCATCACGACCATCAATTCAGTTCTCTTATACATAAATCTTGTTTCAGGGTGGGAAGTCAAAGAAGGTTACACAGTTTCATTACGAAGTCTGGCCAGACAAAAACGTACCGGACAAGGCCAGGTCACTTGTTGAATTCTGGAAAGCTGTCATAAAATGCACAAAATATGGCGAGGATCTAATGTTTGTACATTGCAGGTATATTTTGAAATCGCCTGTTTGAAATTGTAAGACAAGAATGAAACCAATATTAAGAAAGTTTGCTCTATATTTAAAAAGTATGGAACATGAATCATAACTTGTGAGATATTTAGTTATATTGGGTATTTTTCATCAAGATAGGCTTGGGTTATATTTCATGATTATTACTATTTATGAACAAAATGTAAATAGTTTGCATGCATCAGCTGTAGGTTTAAGGTTTATTAAACTTTTCACGACATAACTGGTCCTGCATCAACATTACATTAGAACATGAACGTTTACACCGACCTAACAACACACGCATATTTTGTGTTTATTGCAAGCCATTGATTCTACTGCTCCAAGCATATGGACCATTCCTTAGCGCGGAGCTGAAGAAAGCATCATACATATAGTGAAAGGAAATGTTGAAAGATAAAGAATAATAGAGTGAAACCAATAATCTCAAATGCAGTTAGGTTTTTGCAGAATATGTTTGAAAAATTATGTGAAGGACATTATTTAAAGCTAATGACATAAATATTGATATTCAGTGCCGGTGAAGCGAGAAATTGGACATTCATTGCCTTGGACATCATATACTAGGAGGCATTTGAAAAGGGTCACGTGTCTGTGATAAAGTGTGTCGGGAATCTGCGAGAACAGAAAGTCAATATGGTGCAGACCTCGGTTGCATCCTTGTTTTATCACATTTTGTTCACAACATTTGTCAAGAATTCTGTAGCTTACTTATGGAATATAAATTCTACGGTCAAATAAACAATTCCTAAAGTTATGTCATGATCATAAATTACGACAAATTGGTTTCAGAGAGAAACAAATTTCGAGAGTTTTCGGGTGTTAAAAATTAAGGAATCAAAAGTTTCACTGTGCTTTAAAATAACGAGACAATGGATATGAGAGAGTTTAATTATGCGAAAAGATTATGCGAAAAGTCAAGTTCTGCGATAGATTTTCTTG
Organism: Megalonaias nervosa; assembly: GCA_016617855.1. Classification (NCBI taxonomy): domain Eukaryota; kingdom Metazoa; phylum Mollusca; class Bivalvia; order Unionida; family Unionidae; genus Megalonaias; species Megalonaias nervosa. The sequence goes on along the minus strand of JAECUM010022091.1, from coordinate 21,847 downwards.
CTGCAAATCATATATCATATTTAAATATTATGCAATACATATTTACAACAAATTATTTTGCATATACGTTGCTAAAAAATGAGTCTTTAAGGCTTTGATTTAGTGGGAACATTAAAGTTTTGTCGAATGCACGGGGAATAAGAAGGAAGAAAAAAGGAAAACAAATAACCAACCGACCTACCTTAATCTAGAGCATATATATATATATGTGTGTATGTGTGTTTTACTGTTGTTACTTTTCGCAGAATCAATACATGTTTCTACATGATGTCGTCGGAGAAGCTCAAGGATTTGGGACGATGCTTGTATTTAGCAAGCAATTTCCAGATGTACTCGGACATTTAATGGAGAAAGACGAAAAGTCCGGACTGACTCTTTTGCAAAGACAGCACAACGCAAGTAGTGGTTAACGGTTGAATGTTTCCATTTCAGTATTTATGAGGAGACAGAAATAGTATCTCATATCCGAATTCCAAATTCAGCAGGAAGTGATCGTATTTGTCACTTCACTGATGCCCACAAATAATGTCTATATCCGTTACAATCTTTCTGATATAATTATCGTATGTTCTATCAGTTAACAACGCTATTAAATATGAACCTACTTGTCACAAGAAGTAACAAAGCTTTTTACGACTATAAGTACTACAATATGTAACATAAAGTGAAACCGACAATTTAAGTAAAACCAATAGGCAATTTATCTCTTTATAATAAAAATCGCAAATGCTTTAGACACTTGCTGTTTTGGAGAATTACATTCCAAATAGTCATAAATGTCACTAGTCCAAAAATACTCAGTGAATCTCAATAGTCATTAATGTACTGATAAAATACAATGATGGAAGTTAGAATGTCTTGGAAGAAGTTCACGATAATCCGAGTGTCTATATCCGACAGTATGTGAGCAATCTAGTAATTCCGAGGAATATTTTAAGCAAATAATTGTACTCAAATTACAGCATGACTGCAAACACTGATCACATCTGGAATCCCAGAGACTGATCTAAAAAAGGAATGAATTATTTGTTTACTTAATCCCTCCTTACACACATTCATTTCACTTTGCATACGTCGTCAAATAGGTATGACACATTCTAATGGAAAACTCCAGTCTAACTGTAAACAAAACTTGGCCTTAAATGTTCCTAACTCAAACTTCCTAGTTACAACTTACAATCAAGGACAAATGTTAAGCTAAAAATTAAATATACAAAAGAAGCTATTATGGGGGTGTTATTTACGTCCACACATGGAAGTAATCTCGTACCGCTACTGTTAAATTCGACACTAACATTAAAAATATAGGGAGTGATCAGCTTTCGATGGACTTTATCAAATGGTCAGCACCCAAATGAATGGATTCTCGAGAACGTGAAAAACTGTTTTATTCCCACATGTTTAAGCGAACAATAATAGAATATGAAAATATTAATAAGCATTCAGTTAATGTATCATACCATGTGTCACAGTATTAAAAAGAGTTATTTTGGTATTTTGTACTTCGTAATGTAACTGCCTTAAAATGAGCTATATAAATCTATTCCGTGATATATTACTGTCGGCCCGGGCAGATTGGAAACTGTTACCATGCTGAAAAATTGTCCATATTTTAATGAATGTTAGAATCAGTGCTTCGTTTGTGATTTGAAAATTTAGATGCATTCTTTAGGTCGAAATTTTGGCAACACATGTTGTAGTATTCGAACATATTAATAACTGATATTCAATTCGTGCGGTTTAATTGAACTTAAGGGGCACTATATTTTCATATTTTACATTCTTGCATAAATGTAAATGACTGAAGCGAATGCCTAATTTAAGTCAGATTATTCATGGATACATATGTAGGTATAAATATTAATTGTGTGATTTTAAATTGCTATACACTGATCAACAGGCTATTCGATAACGTCACAGATTGATGTAGGTGTATATCGATATAGACGCATACTCAAGTACTGAGACATACTTCTGTGAATTAAAGAAAAAACTATTCACAAAACACACGACAAGACGATATGAAATTTTCACGAAGTACACATTAGGTGAACCTGGTTTGCAGTTCCATCTGAGGCTGTCTTAGAATCTTTTGTTTGTCGACAGTATTGTGTTAGAGTGACAAATGTGAAGATTTCCCTAAAATAAAAATGAAATGCAATCTGTTCCTGATTTTCAAGCGTTTCGTCCAGAATCAAACGATATAAGAGACTTTTACAAATATTAAACAATATAATTTCTAACATGTTTCAAACAAAACTGCAAACGAATTTTTGTCTCTTTTTTTCATACACGTTTACAGTATTAAAAGCACAAAACTTAATATCGTGGTATATGTTTTTACTCCTTTTAGATGCTCATCAATGTTGGTCCTAGGTGAGGTGAAAATAATGCGTCAATCTACACAAACTTGAAGATGTTCAATCTGTGAAAGTGTGGCTTCCGGTAACAAGTTTAATTTGTTATACACATCACTCTTACAATTGACACCATGATGACTCTATCATTCCATAATGTTACTGTATTTTGCCATAGATTAAAGATATGTAATTACATAACGGATATCATGGGAGGTTCTAATGATTTCCAGCGAATTTATTTAATGTTTATCAAAGAAATAGATATTACTTCTCTTGTCATGCATAAATACCATAACACAATTCTTTCTGAACACATGCGGATGAAATCCCTCAATAACAACGAATTCGATCATTATTAAGGAATTGGCAAAGCTACAAACATTTGCTCTGAAATCATATCTTTCAGTTCTGTCCATCTTTCTAGTTCTAGCATTGGTGCGACGTCAAAGTTTTTATAGTATTTCTGTAGATTTTTGTCCTTTAAAAATATTACAGAATCTTTCCGGTAGAGATGCCTACTTCATAGTGCAAAGGGTCTCTGATGAAAAACTGTTGGCCAAAATTCGACAAAGAAATTTTAAATGCTTGATCAATTCTTTGCATGCAGTAGAAAAGGTTATTAAAGAGTTCCTTTCTCCTTGAATTAGTCTTATATATAGTTCCAATAATAATGAAAAATTAAGGTAATGCAGAATCATTATATTGCAATTAAAGATTTTCTCACGTTCATAACGAGACACTTCATCTTTTGCAGGAAAAGTGTTTTGTGATGAAGATGAACATATAAAGCAACTTTTTTATTCTCATTTATTTAATGAGATCAAATGAATAGTCTCTATAATGTCGGAAACATGTTTATTCTTCAATATCCTGCAGCAGTGTATGAAACTGCTGACGTAACAATATTTATTTATGGTAATTAAGTATCATTCAAATACATTTTAATAATAGGAATTATATTTAAGTACAATACGTTCCCTTGCCCTCTATTGAAACATCGCGTTGTTAATTGTTCGTGTTGCATTTAAAAGTGAGACTACATATATATATATATATATAATACAAATAATACTATCAACAGGTTAGAGAATTTTTAATTCGTACTCTACGGAGATTCGAACCCAGGTCCTATATGATAGTATTATTTGTATTAAATATTAATTATGCCTACTATTATCAAGCATTCTTCTATAGAATCAAGGGATAGCACTTTCCGTTCTGTCTGGTGTATATATATATATATATATATATATATATATATATATATATATATATATATGTATGTGTGTGTGTGTGTGTGTGTGTGTGTGTGTGTGTGTGTGTGTATTTTTATATACAAAAGTCTGTGATCGTTGTTATAACAACACTTCACTGTATTGGCAAGCTAAAGTTTTTAACCAGTATATGGTCTGCAGAGTTGTTTTACATATTGAGTCTTTAAAGTTTTCAAGAAAATGAACATTTACAGCAGTAGGCCAAAATATTATTATTAAGTTTTTTCTTATGATATTCCACATTTAAACGTATGTAAAAAGAAAGCAAACAAGAATATATATATATATATATATATATATATATATATATATATATATATATATATATATATATATATATATATATATATATATATACATATATATATATATATATATATATATATATATATATATATATATCAAGATATCTGGTATAAATAGAATCTAATCCAGTCTGTTCCAGTAGAAAAGTCTATGATAGATTGGGTAAAATAAGTAATTGTGTCTGCTCCAGGGTAACTTGTCAAGCAGACGAAAAGAGTGTTGCCAAAGGTATTATTCTTAGTGTCATACACAATCACTGTGACTATTGAGACAGAATAAGATCTGATTCTCCATTATAAGATATATTTTTAGATATATTTAATTATAATAACGTTAACTTCTCCATTCCTCCATCAAAAAATGAAAGCAAAATTACACGTGGGAATGTATCAAAATCCGAATAACATTTACACCGTTTAATATGAACAAGTAAATGTGTATATGCTCCTAGTGAAAATATATCTTATTGTGCCTTGAAGTCAGCGAATCCGAAGCTGTATGTGACTGGACAATTACGTGTGTTGGAAAAGAAGACATAGGTGCCTTTGAAAGAAAGGAGTTTGTTATCGGTGGAGGAACAAAGGTATTGATGGGAATTGTCGAGGTTATATGGTATCCAGTTGAGAGATTACTATTGAAGTGTCATTTTGCAATTGTAATTAAACAACAAACGTGATTTTTTGGGGTGCCCTTTCAAGAGGGCAATGCAAAGTTTGTTTTATTCAATTGCCATTGCGTGACCTGATCCAAAAAATGTGGTGGCTGAAGATGTAGAAACCGGTGAGATGCGAAACGAAGTAATATACAATTATGAGATAGATCATTGCCAATGTTCCTGACCTAATTATGTATTTTTACGACCATGTAGTTTAATTACATGTATGTTAAAATTTGAATTCTTTCTATTTCACTTTATTTCATTATTATAATGTTTATTGTGATGGTGATTATGTTCGCAGGGTTTGACATTTTGATAGAAACATCGTGTTTATTTAGAACGTAAATGTGATTCGCGTGAGCACGATTTTTGCATATTGATTCAAGTAAACAGGCTGCAAAAGCTATGTAAATGATTGGTTGTGACCACGGTCATTTCTAATTATACTTGTTGACATTCTATACTACGATGGCGAGATTTTGAAATCGCCATGTGTTCTTCGTGCGTGTACATGAAATGACGTTTTAGTTCGCCTTAAATACTCAGATAACTGCGAAATAGTGAGGGAGAGTCATATTTTAACACCTTAGAGAGTCACATTGTAACATTTTATAGAGTTTCTAATACCTTGAGAAGAAGGTACTCTTTTGTGCTGGAAAGAGTCGTTCGTTCGTACGTCTGTAGAACGACTGTAGAACAACATGTGTTTTGTTATTGATGATAGCTGCACTTCATCTATCTTTTAAATAATAATTATTTTCACTGGAGAACTATACAACTGGCTTTGGACAAAGATATTTAGTGAAATTAATTCTAAATTGGAACAGAACAGTACAAATTGTGATTCACAGTGAACATTCTGGGCACTTGTGTAAATCCTTCGTCTGACGTCATCATCCGCCATCTTGGAAAGGAATTGAGATTCAGACTACTTCAATTAGAACTGTTTATACATCGCTTAAAATTAAGATTTGTGTTTGTTAGAAAAAAGATTATTGAATGACAAATATGATTTAAAATATCAACTTCAGTTTGAAACATTAGTTTTAGTTTTTGGCGCTCTGAGCGATTATTTTTGTAAACTTTAGTCGAACAGAGCGACTTTTAAATGTTTGAGGAAGTTTGAAGGGTGATGTGGTAATGATCATATCTTACTCATTGCAAGATTGTATATTCTCATTACCATAAGGGGCAGAGGGTCTAAGGATTGATGTGGTCACAACAGGTAAAAGTGGTATGCGTATATTTTGAACCGTGTCTCAAATAAATGTTCAAACAGGATCAGCAAACAGAACTAAAATATTGCCAAATATTTGGTGAAGATTCACATCCATTTTTACCTTGATGGTCTTCTTAATTACATATTTCCAGATAAATACACTCTAACAGTTGAACATCTGCATTAACACTGACTGGGTACATCTCTAATGCAACTCCTTTCTTCGCACGATAATTATGTTCTATTTCATCAGAGTATGACAAGATGACATGGTGATAAACGTTATTTTAATGCAATTTTATGAAGATTTATACGTGAAAAACATGTATTTACTTATGTATTATCATTTCTGAAAGATGAAGAGTATTATATTTAACATATTATGAACTTGTTACAAAATAGCGATGATCTCTTGGAAATAAAGGACAACGCGGGCTGCTTGTGTAAATGTCCCTAAAATGAATATCGTCTGGAAATGCTCTATCTGATATGTTAAACAAGGGATGGTTCTATGATGATTTCTAAGAAAACATGAAATATGGCCCCGTTTTCTTAACGCAGACAGAAGGACAAACTCTGATAATGTTCTCGCTGAAAACCTGGGAAGAATCGTATGAGGTACCTTCAGATTGAACTTTGTTATGACATTACTGAAGAACGTCATAGAGTGGCATCCGAGTCCCAGTGAATCAAATCCCATCCTCATCTGCTCCAGGTCAGCACACAGAATTACAGTTACCTCATGTAAATCTCTTCAGAGACTTCGCTGAAATTACATTAATCGTGACAGATATCTGCTTAATAATTTCGCATATTACATATGGATGGTTCTTACAGATCATGGGCTAGATCTATCGTGAGACAAAGGGATGTGTGATGTGTTGGTTAGCATATCTTTTGAGATTTGGCCAATCCTATGTAGCATACATCCATTTGATTTATCTGAAATCCCGTCCTTTCTACTGAAGTGTAGTATACAATGGCGGAAAAATCTATACTGAATGTGCAATCTGTGAGAGTATATATAGGTGATCTTTTTCAGTGAATGAGTCTCTGTTATTCGTGTTACTAGTGAAGCGTTGTATCTAAGGGGATCATTTCATCACACGGCCGTGGGAAAGGAATGATAAGATTCTTTCTAGGCGCTTGGTATTAAACAATGACGGTTAATGTAATCTTATGTTGAAAGTAGCCAAAAATAGGGATAAATCTAGTTCAAATTTAAAATATGGTTCAACTAAAGAACTACATAAAATCAGTCAATTATGAGTAAAAGCCTGATGGTTTTCATCATTCTATGATTTTTTTAAAACAAATTTTGATTTGTGGTGAATGTTTACATTGATAGTTTATATGCAAATTTGTTTTTCGTCGATGTGTAATTATGTCCTTCCCTGATAGGGTGTCTAAATAGATTTTTCACCGGCATTCACATCTACGTATCTGTTCCAGCTGTATCAAGTTGCTTGTTTCACTGAAGAACCAAGGTATTTGGTTAACGACAGTAATGTTTTCCAAGTTTGGACTGAAAATCCTTCTACACTTTTAAACGTGTAGCTCTGTCATATTAAATAGAAAACCATACATAACGTTAGATGTTTCGTTACTTGAACGATGAGTCAATTTGTCATAATTTCTATGTAAGGTGTGAGGTAAACAGATGTGGTGTCATGCACGTCCTGCTGACTGAAAGAGACAGAATTCGCAGAGATGGAGAAATTCATATCTTGAGGACAAGTGCAGATATGTTAGCAAGGAGTCGGCAACTACTACCAACTTTTGTAAGATACTCTTTACAACGTTCTCGGATCAAAGTTTTAAGGTTTTAAATTAGAGTATTCAATAGATACATGTTTGCAACAAGTAAATTTGTGCATCGGGTTCTTGTTATGATTCCTTTATAATTAGCAGTGTTAATTCCAATCACGAATAACGGAATGCAATAAGTAGTAGAAGGAGTTTTACTACTAAAAATATATTTATACTATAATATACTTCACTGCCACCAACACTAATACTCTGCTAATACCTATGCAACGAGGAAGGCAATATCTACTGATACTCTGAAAATATTTTCATTATTTAACTTTTTACATCATGATTGTGTATATTCTGTTCAGGGGCAGTATGTATTCGTTCACAAATGCCTCGCAACAGATGTTGTGCCAGAAGCCATATATGAAAACACATCTGCGATCAGCGGTGTGAGAGAAAGCCTTTAAACATGATGTAAATTGCTTGTACCATAACGTGATATGAATGCTTATGCAGAGAATCAACAAATGTGTTGTTATATTTCCCTTGTACATGATATGAATTCTTATGGGGGAATCACCAATTGTATTATATTTCTGTGGTATAAGAAGAGTATCTGACTTCAACTATATTCGCCTATTAAGAATTTGTTTTATTTAAAAGAATTCCTTTATTTCATATTAAGATGATGATAATTATTTCATGTAATTTTCAATTCGTAGATAGATCGGCATGACAGAATGACATAGTCTCTAAGTTAATTTGTAATTTACACATATTATATACTTCCCAATTCCAAACACTTTTGTACCACCTTATATATGGCTTCCTATTTTGACCCCAACAGAACCTGTTTGGAATAGGACATCTCGGATCCCCATTAATATAAATACTCGTCGCCTTGTTTAAATGCATCTTGTGTCATTACCAATGCCCAGTTTTACTTTTAGTTCATTACGTTGTGTTTGCTGTTCGATTTCTTCTACTTTCATTGATTGTACTATATTTACAAAGGGAAAAATTATTAATATCTAGGTGCGGGGTGGGACTGTATCTAAATGTAGGGTTTAAGACTTGAAAAATGATTTAAAAAATAAACCTGCAAATTCATGAATACATCTTAATTCGAAATATTGTACATGAGTATACAGATAAAGTATGTATGTGATCTTAATATGTTATTTCGGCACTGCTTTTTCTAAAGGGAATTTGATGTTTGGTGTTTTACGACACAGGAACACAACTAGAGTATTTATTGATAAGACAGTTGGAGTAATGTACGCTGTACTAAATAATCTATTTTTATTTCTGAAAATAAAATAAAATATTGTTGTTATGAACTTTCATGCATTAAGTGAAATTCGCGATTGATAAGGGTGATGCATGAAACAATATGTTATCTTAAATTTATTCCTTAATATTGCAATATTAACCACATGTTCACAAGAATAAAATTAACTCTGTTCTAACGTTAAACGTTTTGACAAGAGGAAAATACTTTTCAGCATATCAAAATATATTGTTATTTACATAATGATTTAGTGCAGAAAACATTCTTAAATTTGTGAAATTAACAATTAGTTTATACAATAATTAAATATAGTTCGAGAAAGAAATTTTCGTTATATGACTTAATTTACTGGTCTTGACCTCTCTATAATGGAAATTAAAAAAATGTAATAGTAACATATACTCACATAATTGTTACCGCGAATCGGGAAACATATCGATGACTATGTGGTGTGAATTCCTCAAAAGTATCCACGCAAAAATTACGTCTCAATGTTTTAAGGTTTCATAACCTCTCATTTGTATTTGGTCAGATTTTTAAAAACTTAGTCATTGTATGCTTAAGAAACACTAAAAGATAGGAATGACAATAATTGCATGGATATGCAAAATAATGACAGGACCTATATCATTGCAGTTCAGCTTTCAGATCCTCCAGCAACTTGAGACAAACACAAGATTTTTCAAGAAGAAACCTTTATTCATAAGCTTAAAATAAACTTAATAATAACAGGTAATAATTTCTCAGCGGTTAATGAGAACTAGCGATCCAAAGACATATGCATAGCAGTGTGGTGAAAACAAAAACGATTTTCATTGACAGAAATGCTATTATTGCAAGCGTTAATGTATCACTAAAAGATCTATGATAAGGATGTTAAAATAAATCCAATTTGAAAGTGCTTAGATTTTTGCGACTATCGTCTCGGGTGGCAATTGCCAAAAGAAGAAAGATTACCCGTAAATTTAAGAAATTAATGAATCATTGACGTAATTGACTGTTATAATGAATTTAGAAAGTAAAACGTTGAGCAGTGCGAATTTGCTTTAACAAGTAATAATTGAAAACAATTCATCTTTACAGTTGTATTTATGCTTGTATGCGAAAACGATGTCAGTTAGTTATAGTAAAAAATATCTATACATTGTGAACAAACACAGATAAAGTTTCACACAGCACTGACAAGGAAGAGAGGGGATTATTCTAGCCATTGTATCTTCAACTTATTACCAGTTATGGATGTCTTTAAGAGACACACACTCACAAAAAGCAACCATAAAGTAGTAACTGATATCAAGACAATTCCTATATACACTTGAATGAATAATGCTAAGCATCTATGACCGCAGTTAGAGTCTCAGAGTATTAAACAATGATTGAAACTCGTATTTGTGACCAAATTAAAAGAACAAACACAAAAGCAAAAGCAAACGAGTGAATAAAACATTGTCGAACCATTATTCACCAACGCATCAGTATCTCTCCACCACCAGACTCAACATCATTCATATGCGCAAGTTTCAATCCAATAAGCACTGTCTAATCTGGGCCATGCATGTCAGCAATGTCATTATCACATGACACACTTGCCAACTGGTTCATTTACGTGTACAACTGCAAGAAATGAACAATGAAAATACTGTCTGCAGCAATCTTGGGATGGACATGTAATAGTGAAATGAAGACGAGCAGGTGGATTCGTCAAAATTAATACACGACTGTAGCATAAGCAAGCACAAATGTTTGCACAGGTGGTGATTCAATGTAGCATTACATGGCAGCCAGATGTGGTCGACATGTAGTGTTTACACGTACAACATGTATTTCCAGGATTTATTTTTAAAGTTTTGGATATTTAGTACTCAATTCTTTATAAAAGATTGAGCATTTTACAGCTTACGTTATTCTTTGCCATTTATGCGATATGGATGAATGCGACAGAATTAGAAAGTTTGTTCACGCAGGATACCTCTCGTTCGAAACATGCATTATCTAAATCAATGCGAAAACCGACCAAAGTCAATATTGTAGAAACGACAATTGTTCTCAAAGACTATCACAATGATGCTATAGTTACAAGCTAAATATGCTTCCGTCGACTTTATATTTGTATCGTTTGTTATTGTTTAAAGTTCGAATCTTAGGCAATGATTATATATCAGTCATCTACCAGATCTCGTGTCATTTATTTAGATACTTTCAGTATGTAGGGGGACAGAAACAAATTCTTACAATCTGGATCCTCAGTTTGTACAATTGTAACTATTATCTGCAAATTCAGCAAGATTGTTGTTATTTTCGTTTCCATTTTCTAATCTTAACTGATTCCATCACTTTTTAAGGCACATTTTTGAATGATTTTAGTGTACCTACTGACAGTAAATTGTGCAGTTTATAGATCAGAGAACCAAAATTGTCTAGCTGCCAAGCCTTGTATTTCAGGCATTGAATGTAAATAAATGTACCAAAGTGAATATCCACCAGTAATCACATCTATGTAAATTCTAGTCGAAATGCGGTCAGTACTGGCTTTGCTTGATTAAAATAAAGTGATTGAACCAGTTGCTTCAAAGCACGTCGGATGCTCGTTAGCCGCACCATCACTACTGCAAGTCAGCATTGTTGTAGTAATAACCACGGAAAACTACTGTTTCCTTCGGTTTAAGCTAATACGTGGTCCGATAATTACCTGTCAAGCCCACTCGGTCACGGCCTCTGGCCTCACTCTGATAAGTTTGGGACGTCTTCGTGTCTGAAGATTGTTATTTCAGTCCCCTTGATGACATGGACAACACCATTTCTTTCTACCAGATTTTGAAATTCTTGCTGCATCGAGTATTCTCTAGCATATCGGTACTGATACATGTCTTGACGATCATTTACTTGATTTGATAGTTGTACATGTAGACTGGTGGATAGCTCACACAAGGTGTCACAAGCGAGAAAAAATAAGCATCGTGGAACAAATAGAAAACAATTGATTATCTTCGCAAGACGCCTTTAGTGGCTCAAAAGCATTTATTTTGCATGTTAAGATATGGAATGGCAGTATCTTGGCTAGCTTCAATTGTTATTTTGTAAACTTTGACAGGGTTCCCAAAGACCAGCTCGTGCTGATTCCAATTTTCTTTTTCATAGTAACTGTATACACATCCCGGATTACTTAAATGTATTTATTGTAAACAAAATATAATTTGGTATTTGTTCTTTTCGGCGTAGCAATATTCAACTTTCGACTGTTTTATACTTACCAGAGTTGCTTTAATATTAATGATAAGTAATAGCTTATTGCATACATGTAAAATTAGGAATATACTGGTGAAATTATTCTTTTATTTGTTCATTCTTGTCTTTTTCTTATGTAAAAATATTAACATACATCTCTCCACCAAACATTGTAACGCAATAATATATACTTACCCCAAGGTGCATGCTAACAGTAAGGAGTGGATGCCGTTTGGTATACAAAATACTCCCACACAATTCCAGAGTTTTTCAATGAGCATAATGGTATCTGCTAAACAGATATGTGATTATGTCATCACACACAACGACATATGGGTAGATCACTTGGAAACCATTCAGAAAATCTTTGGACGACATGTTTTACTCATCGAAATAAGTCTTTACACCACTGTGCAATTCTTGAACTCTTCAATTTATATCAGTTGTCTAAGGTTATGTTAAGCTTGATAAGCCGTCTTTTCTGAGCAGTACTTACTATACAGTTGTTCCTTTTCCCTTGCGAATATGGATGAGTTTGACGAATGTCTTTCCTTGGATTCCTAAACCTTTGTTGATATGCCTTAAGTACCAGCTTATAATGCTTCTAGATAGATACATCTGTTAACAACATCCTAATTAACATTTTCTTGTACCGGCAGTAAAATGTAGGCTTCATGAAGTTTGCTAATATGTACACTCTGTAATGATAAAGTCCAATGCTCGTTTGGCCATTGCAAGGGTTCATCAATTTTCTCATATGAGGAAACTAATAATCTACTTCTTTTTCTTTAAAAGAGTGTACTAACCTAATATTTTTGGGGACGTCAAAACATGAGCATGGGGGTTGGTGATGATTTCTGCTTGCGAGTTATAATTCTTTTAATTTTAATTTCATTTCCTTCTTCTCTCCGCCTTGCCTTTGAATATCTCTTTCTTTTTTCTGCATTTGCATTTCATTCCTAGTTTTTATTTCCTTTCCTGACTTTGCATTTGTACGTGCCTCTCTTCTCTACCTCTTTTGTCTTTCTGAAGATAAATGTGCATGTTGTTCTTTCTCTTTGCACTTGGACTCTCTCTATGTTCATTTTGATTTAATATTTCTATCAATTCTTTCGAAAGCTGAAGTTTTCTTAACTCAATGTTCGTCCGGTGTTTAACATTTTAATTCTTTAAATTTCAACTCAGAGCCAGATATAGAGTTACTAATCAAATCCAATGTACTTTTATTAAATAAATTCTCTTCCACCAAATATTGTGAAAAATATGTTTTGTTTCTTTTATTGCCATATAAGGTTTTAAGTTCGATGTGGAATAATGTCTGGCAAGCACCATCAAATAGTCTTTCTTTAAAGACTGTAACCCGTCCTGGGTGAGATTAGAAACGAAATTCTCCACTCGAGATAATATTGTGAAAACTTCGCTGATAATTTTTCAAAGGTAATATGAAAATATCAGAGACTAAAAAAGTTAAAACACAATGTTATTTTTTTTTCGAAAACAATTTCAATTTCTCTTAAACATTTTTCAGACATTCGTATTCCGCGAGTTACAGTTGCTATTAGGATTCTGTGGTCTTTAAGCAGCAGAAACAAGCAAAACCAACAAGTTAATTCTCTAAGTTATAAAATAAATATTTCAGAGAAATGTATAGTGTTTTGAACTAATTTCAGAACAATCATAAAACTTCTATCACAAGTCAAAAAGGATAGAGTTTCCGAATGAAGGTACCGGTCTACTAATATCATTGCGTGCGCCGATGTGCCAAGTGTTGACGTATCACAATGGTTTTGTCCAAAACGTCTTGGAATGAATTCATTATACCACCAAAAGTGTTGTTTCAGTCCAGATCTTCATATAAATACTTTATAACTCCAATACAGATGTAAAATAAATGATTCCTTTTAAATTAAATCTAAACACAATATTAAATACATATAGAGATCAATATTTAAACAAGAAGAATACATGACAATTGGAATAGGAATAATTGTCCAGTTTTCTCTTTAAATACATCGCCACAATTCTATTGAAGCTCTATATCGCAATTCGTCCATGTGACATATTTCATTACATCGGACTTACGTGGAAAGCAACCGACTTGACTTGTGTCGTAATGATCACCCATACAATCCGAAAATTACCCAAAACTTGTGAACAGGTTCGTTATCAAGGTTTAGTTTAAAACTAGTAAACACATATTAATAGTTCTATGTAAAACCGAGTCTAGAGTAATGGAACAAAACGTCAAACACGCATTACATATATACATAACAAAGTATTACCAGTTGCTGCTGCTGTTGAGACATTGCAACTTATTTGTCAGCCCCCAGCACCGACTGAAATCTGTCTAGGTTACATTGGTACAATGCACACAATCAGTGAAATTTGGTTGTTTGCGGATATGGAGTTTCAAGTTTTCTTTCACCGGCCGCACATTTTGTTGCAACAAAATGTTCATCGCCAGTGAGACAGATCTTGGTTCTTGAGTCCTTTTGTTACAAATATTTAACCATTTTGTTTCTTAGATTTAGACACTGACAAACTTGACATTTTTGAATCATAGGTGTATGATCAGAAAATGAGTTGCAATGTTAATGCCTTATGGGACATATTTGTTTCTTCAGTTGTCAGTTTGGTAGAAAATGATTATTTGTTTTCTGTGTATCTGTATAAGTAGAGAGTGAATCAAGCTTAAAACAAAGCCAAAGTAAACGTTTATAAAAGTGTGCAAATTACACTTTTGCTAGAATTGTATGCTAGACTCAAAGATTGATAGAGTTAAAGCTTGAGAGAAGATAAACGATAACGATTTGTTTCGTACAGAACTTATTATTGTACTTTTCCTAAATCAACATTTTTTTAAATAGGTACCTCTGCTTCAAAACATAACATATGAATAGAAAAGATTAGTATAGTCTATGACCTGTAATAGGAATAAATATTATACATATGTTAACATTTGTGGGTCTCCATAACCTCTTGTCGAAAATGTAATATTAAAATCACACTATTCAACGTGCCATTATGAGTGGCAGTAGCCCATTCGTCTACTGATCACACATGGTGGGAACTGAAACAAGGGGTTTAAAAATATAATTAAAATGGTTATACATACCACGATTTTCTCTATTCCCTTCAACGTTATAATCCCTGATGTATAAAGTGAAATACTAACCCCTCTATCAGTTCCTTACTATTCCATTTTAGTCGGTAGGTATGAATGCGGGTACGTAAGAAGCTCCAAGGGTAGGAGAAGGTTATGTAGGCAAGTAGGTAGGTACGTAGTTAGGGAGCCAATATCTATCTATCTATCTATCTATCTATCTATCTATCTATCTATCTATATATATATATATATATATATATATATATATATATATATATATATATATATATATATGTCTCCCAGTAAATTGGAGAGACTTTATCTATCAGTCTTGGCAATCAAACACCTGACATGTGCTTGTCTGAGAGAGAGAGAGAGAGAGAGAGAGAGAGAGAGAGAGAGAGAGAGAGAGAGAGAGAGAGAGAGAGAGAGAGAGAGAGAGAGAGAGAGCTTTTGACTGCGGTAAATTTGATTTACAAAGACTTGCAATGAATTGTTTTTTACTTGTAAAATCTCCTTGATTTTCACTTACAAATTATAGTAACGAATAATTAGTTCAAGATGTAGAAATATCAAAATCTTATTTATATTGTAATATTTGCATACATTTTTAATGTTTGTTTTACTTAGACATTCTGATTATGGCAAAATCTGATCACGTCAAAGTCATCTTCATATGCACAAACATAAAACACACAGACTGGCAATGGCTGAGTAGTGTCACTTTTTATAATAGAATTGGATGGCTTTGAAAAAATGGTTCTTAGCGTGGCTAATCAACGAGTGCTAACCCACTGATTCAGCTTGGTATACCCAATATCAAAGATATCGTTAAAGTTAAATCTTTGTTACAATAAATGGTTCTTTTCAGAATCCGTCTAGATCTCTTGGAAAATATATAATAGTTAAATGATTGCTAAATCAAACAAAAATAATGTCCCTTCGTTATTAACTCTGTATGCTTTTCAATATGGTATCGATAAATAACAAAATTAAAAATAAAGACATTTATTTATTTTATTTTCATGATATTTTCCCGTGAATGAAAATACTGTAAGCCGGTTTGGAAATTTGTGTACTCTTTAGTCTGCACATATTCTAAGGCAACGTTGATGAGGAAAATACATGCAATATTTTCCATATACACTACTGGAATCATATCTTTTTACTTAAATTTTCCTAAAATAAATAGTGACGAAAAAACATTTAAAATCTATTAAGGGGATTGACTTTGCAAAATGTACATTACAAGTTCATTCACAGCGCAACACATCAACGTACTCATCATAGAACACTGGAAGTTACGAATCGTAGATACTAAGCAAGATAGAGAGAAGAAGAAACACATGTATATCCTCTACATTAAAATGCAATGTTAAACTATAATTTGTGCTATACAATTAATACACTTTCATCAGTATTAAACATTTAATGGCCAGTCTTTGGATGCTCTCTCTCTCTCTCTCTCTCTCTCTCTCTCTCTCTCTCTCTCTCTCTCTCTCTCTCTCTCTCAGACACGTACACGTCAGGGGTCCGATTGTCAAGGCTAATGAATAAAATCTCTCATATTTGATTAATGACTTCCTGTTTACTCGAAAGCCTACCCACTTACCCACCTACCTTCTTACCTCGTTTCTTCCTCCTGAGCAGTAGGAGGGGCTCAACCGAGTAGGTGACGGCCAGACATAGGTGAACAAAATGAGACCAAAAACAATATTCATGGAACCGTTGGAATGACCAACGCATATTAACATAAACTATATGTGACACATCATGATGTTTTTCATGTGCTGTTTTATTTGAGTTTTAGTCATATTATGATCAAATAGCGGGGGGGGGGGGGTAATCGACCAAAATGGCTAGAAGACCATATGAACATGACGCAAGAAAAAAGACAAGGCCCTGTGTCAGTAACCAATCGTTGTGAGAAAAGCTTGCTCTTGTCCTCATTGTGCAATTTTGTGGCTTCGTTGTTGTTTTCTCATGAATCTGTTTTTAATCAAAGGATGACCAAATGTTGGCCAAAAAGTTTTAAAATAATTGTTATATCGTTTTATGCAGGACAAATACCCAGCAGAGGCTGAGCGTTTTGCTTGTGCCATTTCAGTTGCCAATATATTGCCAGTTATAACAATTCATGGGGATATGGGGGGGGGCTGAGTGGCCGAGTGGTCTAAAGCGCTCACCGTTACGGATCACTGCCATCTCACCTTTGTCTGCGTGCGTTCGAGTCTCGGGCTCGGCCAATGTGGGTATGTGAGAAAGCTTGCCGGTAACTTCTCGTGGGTCGGTGGTTCTTTCCCGGGTTTTCCCGGGTTCTTCCTCCACCATTAATACTGGCAGCCATGTATAGCCTATATTGTGCTGAAAAATGGCCTTAAACCCTTAAACAACAACAACCAATTTATGGGGTTCCTTCATGGGATACGCCTTGGTCAACTAAATCGTCATTTACTTGATCAATGTGTTTGTTATGTATCTATCCATGTAATTCTCGGCGTTTGCTATTTTTCCGTCATCAGAAAATATTTGTTATCTCGAAGTATCTTTTCAACGTACGATACTTTCTTCCACCACAAGCTACACAAAGCTGTGTTTTCCCTTAGCAACAACTCCACAATTTAGACATGGTAGAGGTTCGGTACTTCCACGTGGAACGTTCTGTATATGAAGCGCATCATCAGCCACTTGCAACTGTTATATGATTGGTTGATAATTTTGCTATTAGTAAAAGTCTAATTAAATAAAATTCTAATTAAATAAATAAAGCCTAATTAAATAAAATAATAATTAGAGAAATACCATTATATATGTTAGAGAAAAGCAATTATATAGCATTGGCTGTTGAGAGGAAGCTAGACTACTACAGCAAAAATATTAAGATATTTCCGGGAGCAAAGTCACATTACCATAATCAAAAACAGATTTAAATCTCATCACAAATTACATCAGAGCGCTAGAAGCAACACAAGATGAGTTTACAAGGTTATCTGCGATTGAGCCAGACCACATCACCAAGTTTGATTTTGACCGACTTAACCATGATAGGAAAGAAATACCACTTCAACTACAGTTGCATGATTGTATCAAAATGGCGAAGAAAGAATTTATCAAAGATGGTGCGTCTCATGTTTGGGCTATGTTTAAAATTGACAATGATGGTATTTACGTTGATTCCACCATTAATAACAAACGAGCATCTACTATTATTAATTATGTTAGAGAAATGGTCCGACTTGGAATCGACAAACCATACTATAATAACGAAAATCCAGTGTCCACTGTTGTTTACGGAATTTATCGTTTAAATGCACTAGACATAGCGGCTCTTGCCCGGATGAAAACAGGCTTGCAAAATTGCGTGCCTCAAGGTGTCAGAGAGCATTGTTTAAACTCAAAACGCGGAAATTAACTTACAGAATCAAGAAGAACAAAAAATAACCACAATGGGATAACTCTCTTATCAGCGGAGCTAAGATAGATGAAGTGGTTATTTTAGAATAACTGTAAAAACAATAACCAATGAGATTTTGTACAATTCTGGTAAATAGTGAAGTAAGTGTGCTCCAATAATTTTATATGAATTAATTCACATGCGTAGACAAACCTGGTGACAATATTTCCACGGGAGAGAATAATATGATGGCGATATCTACGAGGAAATCTACAACATTAAGTAATCATGACCCTTTATCGGTCTGACTATTTCACGGAGATGACTCAGAGTCGGATGAATCAATATTTGATCAGTTCCTCCTGGCATTTGGCGTTCTTTATCGGAAGGAATCACTCCAATGTGCGATGAAACAGATTGAGGTAACATATGACGGCGACAATGATGATTTGCTCGATAACTGTTTTACAAAGTCGACTGTTGTGGTTCATATAGCCAGCAAAAAATAACCGGCGTCCAACTCCAAAGACTTTGTCGATGATGTATCATAATTTTGTGTTGAGTTTGGCTATGCTCGGTGCTAAGAGTCTCACATCGTTGACTGTAATTTCTGCGATAATTTCATACAAAAAAATCACAACAATCTGCCTTGTTATCACAAGGCGACAAAGATATATGCAGAAAAATTATCGGTAAAGTCACTCAGGGTTCAGTCATCTGATAATGCACGTCGTTGTACAAGATTAATCATGGATCCAGCCGAATTAGAATTATTTGTCAAGGACACAGCAGAAAAAGGTGTGTTGATGTCACGGATAAATGTGATCATGCAACATGGAAAAAACGTAGGTACAGTATTTCTCTACTACGAAGGCAATTCTCCTCAATTTACTCATTTGAGATCATCTATGCTGGCACACTCGTCAATAAATTTGTCTTCGATGATCAACAGATTTCTCAATGATGCCGTTAGAGACACCACTGATTCTTTCTATATTAGTCGTTGTACACTGGACCTTGTGAAACCAATTATTGAAGAAGACATAAGCGGTGTCAAATGGGGTTCGTGGAGAATAAGGTACCAACAGATACTTAAATGTTCTGAATCAGCTGACGTTAAAACACCAGATATTTATTACTTTAATGTCAATTTATCAGAACCATCATCATCACCGTCAGTAAACGATCGAATCACGAGACATAGCAGGGTCTATCTGAATGGTCCAGTAAGTTCTGGTAAAACAACACCTGCGATAGAATTATTTAAAACCTCTGACATGATTATGTTGACGCCAACTTACCGGCTTGCCAGAGAGATGAGACAACGTGGTGTCAGCGCATGTATGTATCATAGTTTCTTCAGATGGCAAGGTGATGCATGGACCCCAGAACGAATGGGTGAGAAACATATCCGGAGAATAATTGTCGGGGATGAGATTTGTACAGTATCCAAAAAATTTTAAAATGCTTCTTGATCGGTTATTAACAAAACCTACTTCAAGTATCAAGTGTGGCGTTCATGGACAGCCTCCGCCGTTTATAGGTGAATCACCACATGAATGGTTGATCAACTATGTTAGCCACCATGAAGAAGATTTGTACGACCATCGATCACAGAGTGAACAAATACGACAACTGAAATCGTTAATCAGATTACAACCTAACAAAATTCAATGTGAAATCCTAGGTACCGTAATTTCAGAGACTCCAGTGTCAGATTTCTGGAACTTATGGCGCCCTAATGATCTAATAGTTGTATCCAGGATAAACGTCCGTAATTCACTCCAGCGTAAATTATTTAAGCTTCACCGGGAAAAATTTCCTAATCAGCTATTTCCATTATGTTATCTACCAACAGATACACGCTAACAAAATAAATTTAGTGATATACCAGGTTAGGAGACGAAACAAAAACTCGTTCTTAATGATATCGTCGAGGTTCGAGTAAAGGCTGTATAACAGGCGTTGTCGTTAAACCCATCGTGCTGGACTCTGGGTTATGCAGTAACAATTCATTCGTCTCAGGGATTAGCAATATCAGGTACCAATATCTGCATTGTCGATAATCGCATAGAATGGTCAGATTTAGTTTTTCTGGCTGTGTCCAGAGTAATAAAAATATCTCAGTTCCACATAGTTGTCTACGTGCAGGAGCTGCCAAAAGCGTCACAAACAACAACAGCGTCATCAGGAATTATCAACGCAGTGAAGAACAACTTTGCTGGTTATGAGCGAGATGACAAAAAAAACCCACAGCGCTAGTTTGATCAGGATGTGGAATTTGTCATGACACTGAAACAAAGACAAAATAATCACTGCACCTGCTGTATCGCAATACGACGTAAGACAATTTACCGTGAATAGAATCGATAGTAGTCTCGGCACACACACGAAAATGTCTCTGAGTGTGTGAATCTTGTGAGCATTTTTTTGTTGGCGCGTATCCAATCTGGTGGTAACTGGGTGTTTTCAAGAATTACCTGTAACTGTTCACTGACATGCCATGTTGAGGAGCTGTTGAATCTAATGCACAGATTGGTGGATGCGCAGTAGATCTTACCACACTGGAAGTTTTATATGTTGTTACACTCCACACGTGATCTGTTGCTCTTGCTGCACTACCCTCAAGTTCACCAGGTTCATATAAATACCTCACTGTTACTTTACTACCCAACACTGGTCATTGTAGCTGTTCTGGAGATTTTTGTCGTGTTATTTGTCTCTTCGCAATTGCGTCGACAGGTTTCATGTTAATGCCATTCATGACCTCGTTGTTCAACGCGGCCACCACATGAGGAAGTCTTGCAACCCATTCAGGAGATCTGTTGAGAACACTCAGCGTTCTGCTCAGTAATTCTGGGGCATATTGATGTCCAAAGAGTCGCTGTGCACGTGTTTGATTAAATCGTTCAACGACTGCCTGATCGCGATGTATCGCAGTGTGTTCATGTCTGATTTTAACGTTATGTTGTTGCATCAGCGTCGTCACTGCCAGTATCAACCTGAAGCAATTGTGGCCATCGCGAATAAATTCGTTCGAACGCTGCTTAGACTTCAGTTGCTGTTTTAGACGATAGCAGTTCAACCTCTTTGTATCTACTTGCAACATCTGCAACAGTCAATGCGTATGTGTATGTGTGCCGTTGATATACGTCATGTGGTAAAAACAAGATATCTACCTGATGAACTTCGTTGGATGTGTTAACTTCAAACGGACCATGTTTTGGGAAGTGGAAGATAAATTTGCCAATTGGCCTGT
>JAECUM010022090.1:0-35444 GCA_016617855.1 Megalonaias nervosa | reverse complement strand
GACTGCATGTTCTTCAAATTCAGTTGCCATCTTTAATGTGATAAAAGGAGCTCACAGCTTAAAAGCAAAAAGTCTAATACATGACCTCAGCAATCAACAAAGCTGTCCAGTTTAATACATTTACTCTGCAGTCAACCAAAGCTGTCCAGTTTAATATATTTACTCTGCAGTCAACCAAAGCTGTCCAGTTTAATACATTTACTCTGCAGTCAACCAAAGCTGTCCAGTTTAATACATTTACTCTGCAATCAACCAAAGCTGATAGTGTGTATCTAGTGAATTTGAATTGCTTGCCGATGATGAAGCAGCTAACAATTCTGTCTGGATAGATCTAGATATGCTAGCACTACATATATATATTATGCTTTGATTAAATTGCCATAACAAAACCTTCACATTTAGTCACCTTCTACCTTTAATATCTCCCTCTTCTGATTGCTGTTCCCAATTTCTACAGCCAACAAGTTATTACTGCTTGGCGAGGGGGCTTACAGTTTAATGGGGAAGGGGTGGGGGGGCAAGCCACAAAGCTTTTTTAAGACTAAGGTAATTTTTTTACCTCAAGATAATTTTTTCAAATAAAATACAGGCATTTTTTTCTTTAGATCAGAGCAAAAATGTATTTTTTTTCAAGCTATTAAAAGATCAGACTTTAAAAAAAAAATTCCAGGCAACTCTCCCTCTATCCACAAAATTAAAAACGGCCAGTATCTGATTGACCTCTATATTCCAAACCACACAAGAGTTTGACGGGCACTTGGAGTTCAATCATCCCTATTTAGTTAACAGAACTCCTAGATTAATAGTATTATTTCTGTCCAAATGTTACATAAAAAAAACGTCTTTATTAGCACTGCATCTACACAAATATTGATACAACTGCAAGAAAGTTATTGACAGATTATTAAATTTTTCTGTTTTGTTGGAGGAACTATTTCTTCATTGTTAACACAACTGTATACATGGACACAAATATAATTAACAAATTCCTTTTACAATTGTATGTAGCAAGGCCTGGGTTGGTCTGCCAGCCCATGAATGGAAGCAAAATCCTTTTACAATTGTATGTAGCAAGGCCTGGGTCGGTCTGCCAGCCCATGGAAGATAGGTGTATACAGTCTTAGAACTATCATTCAAGTTTACAGCCCTGGGGAAAACTTTGTCATTTCTTTCAAAGACATCAATATACCATATGCACTCAAGTATAAGTCAGTGCAACTGCACACAAATGGACCCTGACCTTTCGTCACATAATGTACTGGAATATCAAGGTTCTACATTTTTGGGGTTATATTGATTACTCCTAACAGACTGCATAGACCCTGAACATCAGGTGCATTATGTGATGGTAGATCTGGGTTTATTTCTGCAGTTGGACTAGACCTGTAAGCAGGTACAGATGGTACTGCAGTATCTCAACAATGATCAGTAGCTAATTATTTGATTTCATCAGATTATACCTACAATTTTACAAATTAGAAGACTGCTCCGATGGCTTAGTGGTTAAAGCATCCGCCTCGGATGCGGTGGTCATGCATTCGAACCACGTCCTAGTTATAACTAAGACTTATAAAAATGGTACAAACAGCTGCCTCACTTGGCGCTCAGTATTAAGAGGTTAGCGTTTGGACTGGTCGGCCTGATGTCAGGATAGTGTGACTGGGTGGGACACGATGCTACATGTCTGCGGCATGATGCCCCAGTGCTAGACATCACTATAAACTGTCACTCTGCAGACCTCATAGTGATATGACTGAAAAACTGTTAAAGCTACGTTAAAAATCCAAAACACACACACTCACAAATTAGAAACCCATACCAACTTGTAGAAACCTTCCAAGAAACTGAAAACTGGGAAGAACAACTGACCCACAGGAAGCTACTGGCATGCTTTCTCACCTATTCACATTGGCTGAGCCCACAAGCCAGGATTCAAACCCACACAGACAAAGCTGTGATGTCACTGATCTGTAAAGACGAATGCCATGGACCACTTGGTCAACTGGGGCCCCCAGAGGAAAATAAAATTTTGGGTTGATCGACAAGGCCTAGGTATCACTTTCTGGGTTTTATTTTTAAAAAAAACTACTTAAGTGTTCTGTCACTGAGATAAATTAGAGACCAGTAGAAAATTTGGAACCAGGTTATGCTCAACAACTTTTCATATACCAACTCCCATTTGTATGAACCCAATGCAAGGCTCAAAAGTCTCTGTAGAGAGGTTCCGTTAACAATAATATTTTATTTATAGAGGGTGACTCATTAGTCAAGGACTATTCTCACTTGAGGCCCTTTTAAGGAGAGTATAACAATGGTAATTGTATGAAGATAGCAATAATTACTGTATATTTTAACATGTTTAGTATTAAAATACTAAATTCCATTATCTATTAGAAACACATACATGCTCATGTTATCTCTTCTTAAATACTCTAATATTTTCAGCAGATTTTATATGTAGTATAAGCTTGTTCCACAGAACTGTACCAGAGTATTGGAAGCACTTTTCAAATTGCTCTGTTCTTGGTTTTGGTGCTAGAAGGTTTTGATGTGATATTGATCTCAACTGGTATTGTGTTGAAAAAGGCCTGAATAAATCCTGAAGATACTCTGGCGCAGTTCCATGTAGACATTTATATAAAAGAACTGCCTTGTGAAAATCTATCCTTTCATATACATGTATTGTAAACCATTTGAGTTCTGTAAACGATGCTTTTGAGGGATGATCAATAGACGCATCTAAAAATTAATGCATGCTGCTCGTTTCTGAAGTTTATAAATCCTGTCAAGCTCAGATTTAGCACAGTATCCCCAGATGTTTGAATAATAATCCATTGTTGGAAGAATATATGATAGTACAGATTGCGAATTTCCATAGGTAAATATTTGTTGATTCTGCTGAGTAGGGCAATTTTGGATGACAGTGTTTTACAAAGCTTGTCAATATGGTCATTCCATAATAAATTATTATCTACAGACACACCTACAAGCATTTCATGTCTGACATTTTCTAACGGATGACTATTTATTGCAAGAGATAGTTCTGGGTTCCCTGACTTGTATAGCTTTTGTGATGTCCCCAAAATCATACATTTTGTTTTACCTTCATTAATTACCATCCTATTTTGTTGTGCCCAGTTCTGGACTCTAATAAGGTCTGAGTTTAATATAATTTGAATAACTTCAGTATCAGAAATAGATGTATACAAGGTTGCATCGTCTGCAAACAAATCTGTATTTGTGGATTCATTATTTAATGGTAGATCACTGATATAGATAAGAAAGATAGGCCCTAAAACTGAGCCTTGCAGGACCCCTGAATCAATAGTGCGAGTTTGAGAGCTAATATTACCAATGCCTGCTTGTTGAGACGTTTGATCTAAACCAGTTTAAAGAAGGATTTGTCAAACCTGTAACAGTTCAACTTTGCAGCAGAATTTTATGATCAACAAGATCAAAGGCTTTCTTGAAGTCAAGGAAAACAATCCCAGTCATATGTCCATTATCCATTTCCTTCAGCCAAAGATCAATTAATTTGTTAAGTTCTGTTTGGCACGAGTGGTACTTTCTAAATCCCAATTGCGCTTTATGAAATAGAGAGTAAGTTTCCAAAAATTTATAGACCTGAATGGCTACATGCTTTTCAAATAATTTTTGACAATACGGGTAAGAACTTATATTGGTCTGTAATTCCCTGGATTCTCCTTTTCTCCTTTCTTAAAGATAGGTGTAACCTTTGCACATTTCAATGTTTCTGGAAAATTACCACTCATTATGTTTAAGTTTATGATATGTGTTAATGGTTTTGTTATTATTGGTGCAGCAATTGTAAGAATTTGTGGACCAATAACATCCAATCCAGAGGGATTTGTTACTATTCACCTTAATTAGCATATCAGAAATATCAGCTTCACTAACATTAGCTACTGAAAAAAAAATTATCATCAGGAATTTTAGTTCTTATAAATGACAGAAGTGCATCAAGTTCAATTGGGATGTTAGCCTGGTTCTGAATACTCTTATTGGAGATGCTTATGAAGAAATTGTTGAACATTTCCACAATGTCTTGTACAGATATCATCATTTTGCTTAAGTCTAGGGGGAAAACAACTGTTCTTGGGTGGGTTCAGTTCTTTTAGATGCCTCCACAATGTCTTGGTACTCTTACTTTCATCAACAGCCTGTTTATAGTAGTTCTCTTTTGCCTTATCTATCAGGTGCTTAGCTTTATTCCTCCATTTTCTACAGATTTTCATGTCTTTTTTCTTCTGGAAATTATCTCTTAGGTGCCTAGCTTCATTGATCTCAGGGGTAATCCACCTGAGTGTAATTTGGTGTTTAACCCTTTTTGTCTTAATTGGGGTATGCTTGTCTACATCGGTATATGCTGTTTTTTACCAATAAAATTTGCCCCTTTACCTGAAAAAGATATGGCTGATGGTATTCATGTACTGAGAAACTGTAAAATGTCTTTTAAGTCTTCAAAATTAACTCTCTTAACATCAAAGTCTATAAAAAGCAGACTTATTCTATTCATACAGTTCCACATCCCTGCCGACTTTGGTAACTGATCCTTGGCAACAAATCAGCACCAGAACAAGAGTACGCTCATCTCTTTGATGAAGAGCAAGGATTTGATATTTGACTCAAGAAAACAATACAAATTAAAGCAATCCTCTTTCTGTTTCATAGACATTAATCCAAGTAGTCACTTTATGCTTCCTTCTGTTTGTGCTGAAGAATCTGTAATCATGGCACAGCGATAGTTAATTTATTAAATAAAAGTACTGGGCATTATGGAATTTATTTTTTTTATACTATTGCTGCTTTTATTTACTCTTGTTCAAAACAAGCTAAAAAACAAACTAATAACCAAGTGTTAGTTTGCTGGAGGACCAGCTTGGTCTGGATTTTGCCAGGTTCTTTTTATAGATGACTAAGTCATGTGACCTAACCATGCTGAAGTTGAAGGCTTTCACTCACACCAAGCATGAACAATTTATACAGTGCAATGAAACACTTTAACTATTTACTTTATAAATGAACTCTAAATCAAAGTTGTTAATTAAGCTTGTGACAAACAGTGGACTGAGATTACACTATAGATTGTTCCACAAAGCAACACAAATTTTATCCTAGCAGTAACTTAGTAAATTTTCAGGTCAGAGTCATTAAATGTAGCTAAAAGTAACTAATTCATTTTAAATACTTTGTGTGAAATTAAGCAGATACTTTTAGCTACATTTAATGATGTTGACCTAAAAACTAAGTGAGTCACAGATGGGATAAAATTTGTGGTGCTGTGTGGAACATGGTGTTGATTTGTGACGATGACCATTATGAATGCAGCTCCTGTAAGGATCTGAAAGGCATTCAGTTTATTTTCTTAATCTACAGAGTAATTTTCTCCACTCCATGCTGGCGACAAACCGTGTATTGATGAGGTTCATTAACTGGCATTTGTTGCAGTAAAATTTTGTCTTGTTTCGACTTTTTCCATCTTTGCCAGTACAAGGTACCAGTAGTAGTGGAACCCTAGTGGAAAGGCTGGTATATATACCAAAACTAACTAAAACACAAAACTTACATCTAACTACAGTCAACAAAGGAAGAAATGTCAGTCACAGTGACAAATCTTTTATAGGTTGTATTGTTTGATTACCAAGACATATGATAATGCAATCAACAATGCACAGAAACCAACTTAAAAGTAAAACTCAACTAAATTCTCCATTACAGGATGAAATATGATTCAAACTAGGTTTTGAGGGAGGGTGACAGCTACAGTAAAACTGTGATTACTGGACATACTGGGAGACAACTACGGTAAAACATTGGTTACTGGACACAATGGGGGGCAACTACAGTAAAATGTTAGTTATTGGGCACACTGGGAGATAACTAGAGTAAAACATTGGTTATTGGATAATGGGAGACAACTACATTAAAACACTGGATATTGGACACACTGGGAGACAACTACATACAACACTGGTTATTGGACACAATGGGAGACAACTACAGTAAAACATTGGTTATTGGACTCACCGAG
Organism: Megalonaias nervosa; assembly: GCA_016617855.1. Taxonomy (NCBI): domain Eukaryota; kingdom Metazoa; phylum Mollusca; class Bivalvia; order Unionida; family Unionidae; genus Megalonaias; species Megalonaias nervosa. The sequence continues at coordinate 29,392 of JAECUM010022090.1, read as the reverse complement.
AGACAACAATTAAAGCAAAACATTGATTACTGGTCACACTGGGAGACATCTACAGTAAAACACTGGGCAACAATAATTTTGTTTCGGAATCTAATTGCCTGGATAGTAAACAAACTTGTTGGGATTTACCATCTCTACTTGGATACAAATTGGATCCATCAGCAAACTGCACAGACCCTGATATGATGTCAGATCTGGGTCTAAGCAGTTTGTTCTACTAATTAGTCCTAACAAACTGCATAGACCCTGGTATAATGTCAGATCTGGGTCTATGCTGTTTATTCTATTGATTAGTCCTAACATACAACATACATTATGTGATGTCAGATCTGGGTCTATGCTGTTTGTTCTACTAATTAGTCCTAACAAACTGCATAGACTCTGGTATAATGTCAGCTCTTGGTCTATGCTGTTTATTCTATTGATTAGTCCTCAGAAACAAGATACGTTATGTGATGTCAGATCTGGGCATATGATGTTTGTTTTATGAGGGATCATAGTCAGTTGTGTTCCCTTTAATCCGATAGGTGGCAGCATGGAACAAAGCGGTCCAAGATTATTTACTTTAATACGATAGGTGGCAGCATGGAACAAAGTGGTCCAAGATTATTACTTCCCTTTAATCTGATAGGTGGCAGCATAGAACAAAGCAGTCCAAGATTACTACTTCCCTTTAATCCGATAGGTGGCAGCATGGAACAAAGCAGTCCAAGATTATTACTTCCCTTTAATCCGATAGATGGCAGCATGGAACAAAGCGGTCCAAGATTATTTACTTTAATCCGATAAGTGGCAGCATGGAACAAAGTGGTCCAAGATTACTACTTCCCTTTAATCCAATAGGTGGCAGCATGGAACAAAGCAGTCCAAGATTATTACTTCCCTTTAATCCGATAGATGGCAGCATGGAACAAAGCGGTCCAAGATTATTTACTTTAATCCGATAAGTGGCAGCATGGAACAAAGTGGTCCAAGATTACTACTTCCCTTTAATCCAATAGGTGGCAGCATGGAACAAAGCGGTCCAAGATTATTACTTCCCTTTAATTCGATAGGTGGCAGCATGGAACAAAGCGGTCCAAGATTATTACTTCCCTTTAATCCGATAGGTGGCAGCATGGAACAAAGCGGTCCAAGGTTATTACTTCCCTTTAATCCGATAGGTGGCAGCATGGAACAAAGCAGTCCAAGATTATTACTTCCCTTTAATCAGATAGGTGGCAGCATGGAACAAAGCGGTCCAAGATTATTACTTCCCTTTAATCTGATAGGTGGCAGCATGGAACAAAGCGGTCCAAGGTTATTACTTCCCTTTAATCTGATAGGTGGCAGCATGGAACAAAGCGGTCCAAGATTATTACATCCTGCTTATTAAGCAAGCAAAAAAAAGATAGCATCTTCATCTTGCTTTACAAAAGGTCTGAATGGATGTTAACGTCGGTGAGAGAGGAGTTAAAAAAAGAAAGGATAAATTATCTTTGCAAAACAATAGAGTTAACTGATAGGTAAGCAAATATTAGGTACAATGGAGATATTGTATTCCCAAATGGAAAATCATATTTTCTCATATCTGCATAAAAACAAAATAATAATTTTGACACAGTTAGCATTGTGATTATTTTCTGAAATTATTTTTCAACAGATTCATATCCCTAAAATATAATTCATAGGTGATTCAGCAATTTATTCTTAATAATTCTTTACCAATTCTTTACTTGGTGGGGTTATTTAGTAACATTTTTGGATGTCCTTAGAAACAAATTTAGCTGTTTAGTTTGGAAATGTACCAGATTCTCGTTGAATATTTTTTTTTACATTAAACATATATTTGATATATTATTAAGGTAATATCATATCTGCATTATATGCAACTGTAAATGTCCCTTTTATTCTCAGGTTGAAGGTCTACAACAAGAAGTTTTTTTAAAGATGTCCTAGACAAGTATTTTTTATAAGTCATATAAGTGAATAAAGTTTGCTATGTTAGTACTGCTCTCCTCCAATGTATTATTATCTTTGTTAAGATGATGATATTAAGCCCTACAGGGCAGAGAGAGAGAGAGAGAGATGTACATATGTGTGTTTTGTATGTACGTGTGTGTGCAATGATATTTTCTAGAAGTGAAATGTTCTATTTTTTATTTTATTCAGACAACTTATACCTAAAATATTATTTGGAAGGGACAAAAGGAGAGAATTATCATGCTCTAAATAAAGTTGTATTGTTCTTGGTGTGTTAAATTCAGTTTTGCAGTGATAGTTTGCAATAAGATTTAGAACATTACATTGGATTTTGTCGCAATAGAACATATAGTGTAATACTTTAATACAGAATCGTTTCTGATTAACACACACACACACACACATCTCTTCATTTTTTATTCATTTATTTGTGCAAGTCTGGACCCTTTTCACTGAGGTGATTATTATATATTCATACCAAGTCTATCTACCTCTTTGTTACCATATACTTCATATATGTTGACAAAATAAGGCAATTATTTTCTTTTCGTTTCAGATTTAAATACTGTTCCCTCTGCTGTTTACATAAATTAATTTTCTTGTAATGAGTGAATAAAAATAATAAGACAAGAATCTGTATATTTTGTATTTACTTATCAAGTTCTCTCTTCCATGTACTTAAATGTAAACTGCAGCATGCCATTTGTAACTACTGTTTAAGACATTTTCATTAAGCCACACTAGTCACGAGGTTTTATCAAAGCCACACTAATCAACTGATAAGAAAATGAAGTTATTAGCATTAAGATCTTATATATAACAGGTTGGCACTAAAGGTTTGAACATAAGGAGCCCAAAAGTAGTAAGATATACTATTTTAATTAAACTGATAAAGAAGACAAATTGCAATTTTAGTGTCTTGTAGTGCTAATATAATATAGTATATATTTTAATACACCTAAAAATGAAATTAAGCAATATTTGTTTTCATTGATACATGTATTATTGAAGTTTTGACAATTATGTACCGCTCGATTGATCAACAATATATTGTTCTGGCTAACGATAAACTCAGATGATAACCAAATATTGGGACCGGGTTTTTCTGTGGCACCACCTGTTGTAAAGATACCTGGCTACGATCCCTCATTAGTTCTAACAAACTGCATATGTTATGTGATGACAGATCTGGGTCTATGCTGTTTGTTCTATTGATTAGTCCAAACAAACTGCATAGACCCAGAACTGCTGGTGTATTATGTGATGACAGATCTCAGTCTATATTGTTTGATCAACCAATCAGTCCTAACAAACCTAAAAGTTCAATATTTGATGTCAGATCGGGGTCTGTATTTTCTGTACTACTGATTAGCCCTAGCAAACTGCACTGACCCAGATCTTATTATGTGACAGTAAATCTAGATCTGCGCTGTTTACATATGAGTATAATGTGGTGGGAGCAAAATTCATGTAATCAGCATCCAGATAAGCAGAATTCTATTGTAGCAACATGTGACTTCGAAGAATATGTGACGAGTCTCTGCAGGGTCATTTTCTTTACAGCACAAATTAATGAACATATGTTTGCTCTTATCAAAGAATTCCGAAATTTGATGCTGAATAGTATTTTGATCAGTGCCTTTGTCGACATAATTAGCAAAGGATTTTCCAAGTTTTAACGTTATTTTAATCAACTGTTTAGCCGACATAATCTGCCTGATATAACTCATCAATCACTTTATATTAAGCTATAACTATACTGAGGTGGGAATACTTCTGTACTAACAGTTAAGTGGATAATTATTTCTTTCTTATAAATGCTCTTTATCGAGAAATATAAACCTAAATAAAAAAAATAATAAAACATTATAAATACTGATGCAATGGTATATATATATTTTACAGCCAGCATTTTGAAACTGCTTTTGTACTACTGCTATGTTAATTGGGTTAAATGTAGCACGTCACCTTTATATTGCAATCACATGTCACCTTTCAGTGTTTTATCTACCCATGCGTCATGCATCAAATACGCAGAATTTTCCGATTTGACGCACAAAAGTCGACGACAGTACGTAAGTTTACACACCCCAAAGTTATGTTTGCTGATTAACACAAAACAAAGGTTTGGTCTAACAATCATCACCAGTATGTAAATTGACACACCCAATGTTATGTTTTGCTGATTAACACAAAATAAAGGTCTGGTCTAACTACTTCATTGGCTAGACTCGCTCAAACAGAGAAAACAAGCGCACATCAGTTTCTGACGCTGATGTTATCATAATACATAGGGGTACAACTGAGTGTGGAGCCTGGAGCTGACCTTGTGTGACCTGTAACTGTTACATCATTTGTAGCAACAGGATGTTAGAACCATAAATCACCGCACACAAGAAAGATGCTAAACATAAACATGTGATTTTACAGTGATTTTCACAAGAAAATATTATTTTATGCGCATCCTTGTCGCACAAAGAAGCAACAATTTCCATTCCCTCAAATGTATGCCTTGCGTTGTTCCAAGATACTATCAGTGTTCGAATGAAAATAGCGTGCAAGGTAAAAATAACTTAATAGATACAAAACAAACGAAATTATCATTTGGACTGCATTTTTACAACCGACTGTCGATAATAGTATTGTTATCGAACCAATGGAGACTTCATCATCTAAAAAAGAGGTAACGGTTACTCGTAAGATAAAACTTAATTTTGTGTAGCAATGGTTGAAAACATACAGCTGGTTACGTTTTCATAAAAAAAGTTTATTCGAGTGAAGAATGTGACAGTGAAGACTCCTTTATGTCTTGCCATATATGTACAGAGGCTAAAATAAACCTCGATGACCAAATGTGCAAAAAAAACCCACTTTCAGAACAGTACACTGGGAAGGCATGCTGGATTGCCAGAAAACAAACCGTTGATTGAAGCCTCAGGTTCACAACACCAGGCAGATTTTAATGCAGTTTTACAAACAAGACATAGCAGCGAAAGTGTTACTTAAGTGTGTACATTGGCTGATTGTAAAAGACATCCCTGTTTTAAAATACAAATCTCTTAATTTAATACATGACTTAACAGCTAAAGAAATTGATGTCATTGGCATTTTGAAGAATTCTGCCATTCAGTATGACTTGGCTACTACCTGAAGAGCCTATCAAACATTGCTGAGGATACATGACCCGCAAATATCATCATTTGTGACAGCAATGGCAGATGAAAATACAATAAATGCCATGTCATATATGCTCAGATTATTTCTGACGATATAAAACCATCAAAAGACTTTTAACAAATATAGAATGTTCAGATGCTTCTGGCAAAGGAATTGCCTTATTGGCTTTAGTCACATTATATAACTAATATTTTTATTGTGTTTAAACAATATAATTATTTTTTAAAAACCACTTTAGACTGATCATCGGCTTGAATAGGACACATAGGTTTGGATTTTTTCCTTGATGAGTCAAATGACTTACATGAAGCCATTTGTAGATAAAACACTGACCTTTATACATCCAAAACATATACAGTGAGTACACAAACAAAGAAAACATATTTAATATAGCAATAAACTTCTTGAAGCACAGGTCCCCACATTAAAAGATATTTTGTATAACAATATATTTTTATTCTTCATGTTCAGTATATGTTGTGATAATTTATATTTTCTGTTTTACACTTGTCACCTAATGTTTTTTAAAATGGAAGAGAAGGCCTGATAAAGGGTGGCAAGACAGACAGACAGATATGAGTTACAGAACATTACCTGATTAATATCCCTGGCTGCCTGTGCTCGAAAGAACAAATCCTCACAGAATCTTGGAATAATTCCAACTTCATTCGTTTGTCCCATGATGCTGGAATAAAAAAGGAAGTGTAAAAAGTTTTGATTTTTTTGATGACATGACACCCCATTAAACACCCAGCCACCACCCCATGTAGCTGAGTTTGGATCTTCTAACCTTCTTATTTCTTCTCTGAGAACTGCTGTGTCCTCTTTACCTATTGTCCAACCCCTTTTATGTCTTTCAAACAAAATAATAGCGAATTTTCTCTAATGACTTAGACAATAAGCTCAATCAGTAATTATGATGGATTGGCCTTTGAAGCTAAATAAAATATCAATATATCAGTATAGGAGAAAGAACCATTTCCAAATACTTTACATCACAGAAATGTGTCCGTTTTTACAAGACAGTTATTGGATTGATATTTTGTGTCGACCATACCTTGTGTCCGTTTTTACAAGACAGTTATTGGATTGATATTTTGTGTCGACCTTACCTTGTGTCAGTTTTTACAAGACAGTTATTGGATTGATATTTTGTGTCGACCATACCTTGTGTCAGTTTTTACAAGACAGTTATTGGATTGATATTTTGTGACCATACCTTGTGTCCGTTTTTACAAGACAGTTATTGGATTGATATTTTGTGTCGACCATACCTTGTGTCAGTTTTTACAAGACAGTTATTGGATTGATATTTTGTGACCATACCTTGTGTCCGTTTTTACAAGACAGTTATTGGATTGATATTTTGTGTCGACCATACCTTGTGTCAGTTTTTACAAGACAGTTATTGGACTGATATTTTGTTACCATACCTTGTGTCTTTCAACGTTGCCTTATGAAAACATCCAATTACACCTGAAATTGCAAGAACTTTCTGGGACAAATAATTTCTTCATCTGTGTTTTTCTTAAAAAACAAGTTTAAATCACAGCAATATTTAAAATCAAAATTAAATTTCTTTTTAAAGCAATGCTCTTCTCAAAAGAATAGTCCCAAGATGCTACGTCATGCCTATGGAACATGTTCAAGCCTCTTCAATTTGATACAGTTTGCTGTTTCTGAAGAACCAACTTTCTCTTTGATTTCACACAACCTTTTGCCATTATGTGTACAGAGCTTGCATTGAGTGATTTCAAGGATGATTTATGAAAGCTGTATGCCCATCAACTAATCATGTACCAAGCAAACTTCTGTATTTCTCCAAATACTTGGTGCAGAATGTGCACATTACAACCTTTCAGTAATTCTTATTCAATTCATATTCATTTGTCCAGCATTTCTGTTACTTTCTAAATCTCTTCTCTTGATTATGTATGTATTTGCAATCCTGCTCTCTCTTGTCATCATCTAATTTCTGCCATTTTGGTGTCAGCTGTGCACCTTGCAATACTCCAACATGTTTATGACTGTCACTGCACAGTGCATTGAATATTTATCAACAATGACGTAAATATTAAAAAACAATGTTTGGTTTAATTTTGAAATATCTGTGGAATCTGCAAACATGACCTTTTTCCAACTGGCCAATACTAGCCTGATATCCTATACCTTTTGTTATTATCAATAATAAAATTGGCATTTGGGGGCAGTACCCCAGGCAAATACTCATGCATGAATAGACAGACTGCTGACAGTAGTCACACCAATTCAATGGATGAGTGGTTCAATACTTGTCCATTTGTGCCACAAGCAACTACAACTGTACCTTGTCAACTGCAAGATACTGGTATTCAATTAACACAATAAACAAATCAATTAACCATTAAAGGGAATGACGACTAATGTTTTAATCTGATAGATCCAACACAAGACCACTTGTTCGCTATTACAATAGCAACTGGCGCTAATTTTCACTGCTCCAATAGATTAGTGGCAGCTGAAATTTTAGTGATCAGCAAAGTCACTAACCACAGGTTTGTGGATTACTGTATTTACTGTATATATTGGGACACGATAAATAAATGTTTTTTCCCTGTCCCCGAACTTATGGCGAAACTTTTCTTACCTCGTTCATATGTCTGAACACTTAAGCAACAAAATAAATTTGTGTTGAGCTAGTGCTGTCCCTGCCCACTGCATGTTGCAATAAAATAGATAAACAAAATGCTTATTTGATAATAAAATAGAAGAAACTAACCTTGTATTGTTATAATTTATTCCTCTTTATTTTCATCATAAGCATTAAAGAATAAAATATATCCACGGACTCTGTATATGTAACGTCGGCATCCATACTTTAGCAATTATCGATTATGTCCAATAACTCATGACACATTGTTCACTGACATGAACATTGAGAAACAATTCATGCTTGGTTGTACTCAAAGGTTTGAATATGTTATCAAACTGAAAACTGGATCCAACAAAATTGCAAGTGAGAGGGAAATAATAGACAGATCACTTGAAGACATCTGCCATTCACGCATGACATGGTCTTGGGTGCAAAATAACCACGACTGAATTATATCCGGGTCAACTAGTATCTCACAAAATAAAAATCATTATTTGAAAATACATTCACTTGAGTACAAATGACAATCGTTTTTCTAGCATGGGTTACAAAAAGTACATTAAAGCAAGTTATTGCTGTGTATACTGTTTACCCACAAACGTCAATGCCTGTTTGTATTAATTATAACTAAAGGTGCCAAGCAAATAGAAGCCCAGGTGGTGAATAAATACAACTTGCAGCGAGCAGTGAACTCATTGTTTGAATTTACTGACAGGACATCAAAGACAAAGGTTATTTTTATTACAAAGCAAGCTGACCTTGGAAACTGACTTTGGAGACTTTCAAGATGATTTTTTTAAAAAGGGTATCAATACAAAGGTTATTTTATTACAAAGAAAGCCGACTTTGGAAGCCTACTTTGAGTTCTTTTAAGCGGGCCAATGGGGTTTTTCTTGAATATACAAAGTCAGCCAAGATACGGAAGCTTACTGTGGTTCCTTTTCACCGTTATTCACATGAATTTTGAAAAATATATTGACTTCGATGACCCAGCATCGCCAGAAGATTTTGGAGAAAATAAAATCATTTTATGAATTCGTGAAGGCCAGAAGAGAAGATGATTTCACCGACAACATGATCATTAATATGAATGGAATTCTAGTGTACTTTGATCTCACTGCTGGGTGGACTGACAATGAGATGGGGGTTAAAAGTGAGAGAATTAGCATGACTGGTGCAGATTTGACAAAATCTGACTTTAGTCCATGCAGTTTCCGCTTCAGGAGATGTGTTGCTTCCAATGATATTATTTCACAGCATGAACAAATATTCATGCACCGAAAGAATGGATTGTATGTGTGCACATGAAGGATTGTGTTGAGATGATGCTGCAGTTAAGTAAAGAGTTTTATCTCAAGTAATGTTTTATATTTTCTAAAATAAAACTCAGTGAGTGCATCTTCCGACATGTAATTTTCAAATGATTTATAAGGTGTCCCACAACTTAGGACTAAAACAAACCATGAAATCAAAACCGCACGAACTGGCAGTATACTGCTGTATATTTCTTACAATGTTTTAGAGATGGGTATTTACCTAAAGGCCAACATACTGATCTACATGCTTTGTAGTAGATTCTATCATTGAGAAGCACATTGATAATCTAAGGGAATTCTGTAATACCAACTATTTTAAAACATTGTTTTCATTTGTCAGCATTATATTCCTATTTAAATGCCGAGACTTTTTCATCAGCTGTTTTTTCTGCATCTGGAAGCTTTTCTTGCATCCAGATACCTCCACATGTTGACCTTGTGAATCAGAATTAGCTTCTGACATCAGATATCGCATTCACATTGAAGTTTTAACTGAGACTACAAGCACCTGTTTGTACATTGACTATATGCAAGTTCATTCCCTTATCTTCTCATAATTTCATATATATAACAATGGGATTGGGACATAATTATTCGTGGCCAGGTTCATATAGAATCCACCCATAAAACTCATTTAATTCAGCCAAATTCACTGAAATTCATCCCACTTCTGGCTGTTACTATCACCTGTCCAAAATAAATCACACAAAATTAGTTTGGAAAGCAATACCAAACTGGCTGTAATATCTATTATTGAATCCATTGTAAATCAAGAGATACAAGACATAACCCACAACATGATTTGCCTTAATCACAGACATCAAAGAAACCTTGATAATTTGTAAGCTAGAGTACAGACTTGCACCAAGTCCCATGTTCAGTAAATTATTCTTTAAGTTTCAGTGTCAATACCTTATCTTCCTAGTATAGACTTTGTTACCTCTTCAACTGCAACTTAAAAAAAGAACACAACTTTTTCAGTTATTTAAAATGCATTTTAGGTAGAGTAGGGGCACAAGTTTGATGTTATTTTTTAAAAAAATCCATGGTGAGAAATTGTGTTAAAACAGGGACATGCTTCAAATCTAGAAATCGTGTTGAAATAGGGGCATGCTTCAAATCTAGAAATCGTGTTGAAATAGGGACATGCTTCAAATCTAGAAATTGCGTTGAAATGGGGACATGCTTCAAATCTAGAAATTGTGCTGAAATGGGGACATGCTTCAAATCTAGAAATCGTGTTGAAATGGGGACATGCTTCAGAGCTAGAGACAGCTACCAAGTCCAATGATCAAGGAACAGGAAATCTTGAGTTTTTCTTAGTGTTTTGTTAATGAATCTCAACTGGCTATAACATTTTCAAGAGTAAATTGCTAAAAAAAGAGTTCTACTTGATTCTGAAATTTTGAATATGGCAGCTTGGAATATTTATAAGAGGTTCTTAAGGGCCAAAAAATGGGCACTGATGCCATGTTCAAAGCAGTCACCTCTTGAAAGTGGAGAAAAGAGTTCTCCTAAGACAGGTAGTTGCTTAATACAGGTTCATATTCAATAGATATTTTGCACAGACGTTTAAAATTTACTTTTCAACAGGTGGCATTTGAGGCAAGCCTCAACGTATCTGATGCCGGGCAATTAATTGTTCTTGGACAAGTATGATTTCAAGCTATACTTGTCACAGGACAAGTTTATTCTGGCAAAATTTTTCAAGTCTGAAATAAAGACTGAATAACAATTCTGTCATTATAAAAAAGAATGTTTTCTTTTCAAATTTTTCATTTTGCCAAATAAAGTCAATAAAATATAGAAGAGTATATGATGTATTGTAGCACTTCATATTCAGGGGACAATTATTCCTATACCCAGAAAATTACAAATTAGCATTGGTCTTGTTAACTTTCATGTAAGCAGCAAGACAATTGACCTATCGCCACTTGTCAATCATGCAACACAATTAACCAATTAGCGAGTGTAAATTAGACACACCTCCAGGCATTGCTTACATCTGCCATTTTCCTCCGACAAGCTGCTTGAAACAATGAGTTGATTACGATAAGTATTTACATTTTTTGCAATGATTTGTCGATTCTCGATCGATAAGGGTGAACAGAAGACAATGGGAGCCTTGTAATTCTGACTCGATATCCAGATCGTCTAAATGGAGGAAACAGATTTATTCCTTTCCCAAAACAGACAAAACTTTGATGGATAAAGACTGTTTTTGCGGTCGCGTGTACAATTAGCTGAATATGAAAACAACCAATGGCAATTACAACATGTTTGTTTGCATAAAAGTACATGCAGAAAAGCATGTCCCGACAATGACTTGAAGGAAACAAATGAATTGAAATTGAAAAATATACGTAAAAAAAAAGTTCCTAGAATATGGGTAGAGAACCCCCCCAACTTTCGTGCTTTGGTGTATATTATTTTTCTTGTATAGGAAGCACTGAACCCTAGACTATTATTTTAAGGTTGAAAATATATACTTTAATGTTGTCTTGTCCCCAAAACAATGATTTATCATCTCAATCTTATAGACACTTGAGTGACTCTTTACTTTCTCATTTGGTTGAAGGAGGGGTGTGGATATAAAATGTAATAATAAAGAAATACAAAACCAAAGGTTTTAGATAATTATTGTCCGATATATTAGGCATGCATTTACATGTTTACATCAACAGACATCACTGATCAAAATTCCACCTGACAAACACAGTAGAACTTTAAAATGTGCAACAGGATACTTCTAAACAGCAATTATTTACAATCTTGTTATTAATTTTTAATTCATTTGCTTTCGAGGCTGCATAAACATAAGCCAGATAAAATTAATAAGGATAAGATTATATACTAAATACATTAGCATTTTTTGCAGTGAATTTCCTTTTACATGAATAAGTTCTCAAGCAGCTTTAAAATTTCTTTTTATTATTTACTGAAATAAAACACTTAGATTATTACTATACGAACTTGAACTACAAATATAAATATTGTCTACTGCAGTATAATTAATGCAGCTTTGAAATTTTACATTTTTAAAAATAATACAAGTCAATTTCAATAAACATATCAATTAAGCTGAAACTTATTTCTTTGCCAAATACTGCATGTTTGTCGGAGGTTAGCAGGGTGTCATGTCACGTGATTTGGTAGGCAGAGCGATCTATCGTCTCGCGTAAGGTCAACTGAAAATTATCACTGGTCTTCTTGACTTTAATGCAAGCAGCCCAGATAATTTAAAAATTATCACTGGTCTTGTTAACTTTCATGTAAGCAGCGCAGATATATTTTATAGATCAAAGAACCAAAAATTTAAATCCTGAGTTAGCATTTCATGTACCATCAATGTCTGGTTAATACTTCAATGTTGAACACGTCACCCAATAATACTACATGACAGTACACACTATACTGTGTTATTAATTTTGCTCAGTGAAAATGAATGACAACTACAATCAGCAAAGTTCACAATAAATCTGATATTCTTCTATCTAGGTCACTGAACTGTTATGAACAAGAAATTTTTGCATTCTTTATTCACCTATACACAGACTGAAGGAGTCATTAATTTTCACATGTTGGCAGTTTAATTTACCCCATTTACAACAGTGGAAGGAATAAGTGGTACTCAAAGGCCATTAATCTACCACTAATGATATACTTGAAAACTCCAAAGAATATGGCTTGCTTTCCAAATTAAAATTGTATTGTTAATGATCTCTGTCAAGGAGTATTGTTATCAACAGAAATATTTTCATTGAATCCTTGTATTGGTAAAACATACTCTAATGGGTGGCCTATATGAAGTAATGGGTGGCCTATATGAAGCACTAGGTCAGCATGTTATGCATATTATCTATTTTAAGTTCATTTTGTTTTTTGTTTTTTTTAAATAAATATTTAACTTTAATTATTACACATTTGTTCAAACTTACAAAAATGAAAATAATACATGTATTTTCATAGTTGTTTCCCATTAAATATAATTTTACATGTATTTATCCATCATATAGTAAGGCAGGGTGATTTTAATTGCATGGGTAGGACAGTCACTGCCAGATTGCCCTGAGCAACTTAAATTAAAGCATAGCAACCAGATTTTTATGGCAATGGTAAAAGATAAACATGTCTGCCATGATGCAAAATCAATGAAGTGAGCTCTCTACCTGAAATGGCATATATATATATATATATATATATATATATATATAATTTGCAAGAACTTAATTGTTTGAAAATTCCACCTGTTCACTATTATTTATGAATAGGGGTTGAGGAAGCACAAGTTACTCCTTCAAAATACTCATCCAAAATGGATGATTGACATTTTAAACAGGTATCATGTACAGTGTAAGATGAATAAAACTAACATCTGACATGCAGCCAACTGAACATTTTCAATCCATAAACTCCCATGGTAAATTTTGAACAATTAAGTATTTAAGTTGGTACTTCCCTCATGACTGTTAGTTTGACCAGCAGATGGAAACCAGATTTTTCAGTATGTTTATTAGGAGGGCAACCATGCTATTTGAACCTCTCTCTACCCCTGCATTTCCTGAAACATTACAAGTAGAAAATGATCAAGTATCTCACCTGTAACTTTTTCCACTGCCTGTCTGTCCATATGCAAAGAGACAGGTGTTATATCCTTCGAAAGCTCGGCTAAGGAGAGGCTGGGCCAATCTACTATGCACCAGCTCCTGACCAGCAAAGTCTCCATTTTCCGAATCAAAAGACCAGAATGAAAAGTCATAAGCAAATCGATGAACAGCCCCATTATCACATGTCACTGTGGTCTCATTCCCACACATAGATACCACTCTACGTACAGTTTTATCTGCCGATTCTCTGTAAAAAAAAAAAAACCCACAGATCCAGTACATGCAAAATGTTTCCTTAAAAACATATGCAATGTGACTATACCCACTTTTCATATATATTGCGATACCATTTATGTACATCAGCTAATATTCTTGTCAACTGAACCCCATCAACACTTACCGACTAAAGGTGATCATTATTTTAGTATGCCACTTAACAAGGATGAGATAAGTTTATGTATACCAGGTTGAGGTCCAAAAGCTAAAATAAATATGGAAGTTTGCTATGGTTTCCATCTCTAAGTTTGTTTTTTTTTCTCTATAATTTACGCATAGCCTTGCTTTGATGCTAATGCACATGGGCATAAGGTGCATGACATGGCATATATTATATCCAATGGGTCTAGCTGGATGAAATACAGTGATGCATTTATTTTGATACAGTATATCCAATGGGTCTATTTGTATGAATTACAGTGATGCATTTATTTTGACTGGCATACAATATATCCAATGGGTCTATTTGTATGAATTACAGTGATGCATTTATTTTGCCTGGCATACAGTATATCCAATGGGTCTATTTGTATAAATTACAGTGATGCATTTATTTTGACTGGCATACAGTATATCCAATGGGTCTAGTTGGATGAATTACAGTGATGCATTTATTTTGATACAATATATCCAATGGGTCTATTTGTATGAATTACAGTGATGCATTTATTTTGACTGGTACATGTGAACTAAACATACTTTGGCAAGCCAATGAGAAGTGACTTCTCCCTCCACATGAACAATGGAGAAGTGAGATATTACAGACAAGTGAGGCAAAGAAAAACAAACATAAATTGTATTTGTATACATCTATATTAATTTAAAATACTGTAGCTGATAGAAATATCTGCTTGGTCTGCACCAAATTTCCCATCCATGTTTTGAAACTAATGATTCTAGGTCTGCATATTTATCGTAAAATGTTTTATTAAAAATAAATTACAATTTCACCATTATCATGTAAAAATCTGTTTCAAATAACTGTGAAATATTGAGGCAAAACAACACATATACACACAATCTGTGAAACTGTTTGAAAGGCAGTATTTTCACAGCAGCTTTGCAAACAAAATATTTTTTCAAATTATATGTACTTATTGTTTGTTTGTTATTCAGTATCTTTTTATTTCCTTTTAAGCTTTTCACTCAAATGTAAATAACTCTCAAACCTATGAATACTGTTCATTAAATAAAGTTGCCCTATTTGGAATAAAGTGACCCTACAGATATCTGTGTGCATACCTCGCAATTCCTGCAATAGTGCATTATAGGGCCAATCTAGCGCATTATGGATCCACGCTAGTGCATTATGGGGCCAAACTAGTGCATTATGGTCCATGAAAGTGCATTATGTGCCCAAGCTAGGAATGTACTGTGTATGTTACAAGGCATTTCATAATTTGGAAAGTTATTGGCCCCAACCATCCCCCCCCCCCAACCAAAAAGGAGTTTAAAAATATCAGAGGTTAATGTCAAGGGTTAGTGGGGAATAAATTGAACCACATCCCTTAGTGAAGACAAATCTGCCAAGAAATATTCCAAATACTAAGGTAAGTCAGAACTGAAAAGGAGGTGAATGTGATCTCCATTTGTATGTGATGGGTATTGTTCTCCACGATGATTCAGTCCAGTCCCAACGTGTTTTATGACTGCACACGCAAATGTGACAACCTGAGTTAAACACAATGGACAGACAAACTGACTTAAACACATACTTTAATGTTGACAGCCACCCCAACAACATAGGAATGCATTAAAAGACACAGCATCAAGATTTGGTTTTAGTCTTGTGGGGTTTAATGCCATTTTTCAGCACATGATAAGCTATATATGGCAGACAGTATATCTGGGGCAGATAGAACCCAGGTAGAGCCATGGAAGAAGAACAAACCCACAGGAAACTGCTGGCAAGCTTATTCCCATTCCCCGAGTGGCCGTGTGGTCTAAAGCGCTCTCCGTTACGGATCACTGCCATCTCACCTCTGGCTGAGTGGGTTCGAGTCTCGGTTTCGGCGAATGTGGATATGTGAGAAAGCTTGCCAGTATCTTCTCGTGGGTCGATGGTTCTTTCCGGGGATTTCCCGGTTTCTTCCTCCACCATTAATACTGGCCATCATGTATTGTGTGCTGAAAAATGGCGTTAAGCCCTACAACAACAACAACAATTCCCATTCCTGTGTTGGTCAAACCGAGACTAACACACACTGTGGTACAGAGTGATCTGTAAAGGAAAGCACATCTGACCATGCAGCCAAAGAAAGCCCCTCAGCATGAAGGTAAAACCAAAGTCAACAAATTATACAAAAATAAAATGCATTATCAGGCACAAAAAATATGTATATTTCCTGCTGCACTGGTTTTAAAATTAGGACAGGAAGGTACTTTTTTTTAAACAATATAGATATTATAGTGATTAGTATATATAATCTACTAAGCCCTTCAAGTAATCAGCTAAACTGACTCAATTAGATGCACAAATCAATTTCGGAATGTTTGTATAATTTTTTTAAATTATCTCTTTATATATTTATTTCAGTTAAACATTATATATATTATAATGGTCTGTGTACATATAATGTACTAAATTCTTGAAGGACTGGGCTAAACCAGCTATTTAGATGCACAAACCATTTTAAGTAATTTCTGTAAACAAATTAATTAATTTTTACCCTGGGGAAAAAATGCTTGGATCAGCAACTTAAAATGGGGATGGTCGGCCAACTGGAAACATTTTTTTGCCTCACCTAATCGTTTTCCTTGTTGACAATTTTACCTGCATACACATGATTCATAGTCAAAGCTTTCAGAAATAATTTTTAAAGAATTAAATGTTATAAAGGTAGATTAGACAGTCTGACTTTTATGACTTTTTAAAAGATTATCTACTTTACTTCATCAACGCATAAACAATCTTATACACTACTCAAAAACTGAACAGAAATAAGAATAATAAGATCCGTAACTATTTTAGCTGACTTGAGTATTTAAGAGTATCAATAAAATATTTTTCAACTTTTATCCAAGTACTTGTGTTTAAATCCGATCCAACTGCAAACTTCATAGAGTTCTAGACCCCAAAATAGGTCACATCTGCTTAATAATTAAAAACTTTTGTCATAAAGACATCAAAACCATCCTGGAAACCATCTGAAGTGGTCTTTATGAACAGGTGGTCATAATTTTAACTGTCAATAAGCACTGTATTTGATTAGTATGAAAAGGGTACCTACAAAAACATTGCCTTGTATAAAGGTGGTTGCTACAGCAGGCTTGATTGTACATTGTAAAAAAATTATAAAACCTTGATATCCTTTGATTTTGGTTAGATGTATTCTATGTCAAAATGACAAAGTCACAGCCAAATAAGCTGTCTATACACTAATTTGCACTCATGGCAATAGCTACATAAGACTAATAACTACACATCACAGCTGGAGGGACACTGTAGATGGTATCATAAAACTGTCTATGGTAAACCACTAACAGCCCATGTATACTACAATGTAAACAGGACTGGGAACATTTCATTGTTAAATGAAAGTGTGACAAACTGGCTTTTCTGACAATGCTCCAATTACACTAGGCTCAAGAGTTTCCTGTTTAACATGTGTTGTTGCTATGTGTTTGACCAGACTATTTAGAAAGGATTAATAGTCAAAGAAATCTGTGTACAGATTAAAAAGTGACTGACCAGAAGATCCTTGCACACAATGGAACATTTGGTGGACATAATAAGTATGCAAATATGCCTTAATTCATTTTCACTTCCCAATTTAATGGCCATTTGCAACCACTTTTCAATTAATGGCCATTTGCAAGCATAAACTCAATTTCCTGATTTAGTAATCTTCAACATATTTGTACTGTTTATTCAATTAGGAGTCAAAAGGGGCCACACAAACCACTGCAAGAATGTCAAATGTACTTACCTGGACAATAAATAACTTGAACAGGTTCCAAATCAATTTTACCCATGGACAATTACTGTGATTATTACAAAATAGAATTTATTTGTGGTATTAGGCTGGTAACTTTCATGGACCTGTTTTCAACTATGGCCCCATTCCCCAAAACTGTCAACTTTTTCATTTGCTTGTAAACAAAAATTCCAAATAAGAATTTGTCCAATCTCCAATACAATTTGCCCATAAAAATTATGATACTGTGCATAGCAAAATTTAAAGAGTCACAGTAACCAAGACAACTGAATAATGTTAAATAATCTTCTCCAGTGGTGCAAAGTTTAGAGTAAAAATTCTCTTAGTGTCAGAACTTAGTCAACTCTGTTGTTTTTTTTAAAAAAAAACTTTGGTATCAAAACAAGGGTCAAATAATAAATTTGGGGGTCTCTGAAGCACAAAAATGGATAAAGGAAAACAATGCTTCTCACTGTAAATTTCTTTAAGTTAAATCTGTACAAAACAACTATTCACATTCAACTCTTCTATGTGTTAAAACTTCCAAAGGCCCTGCTACGAATCTTTGCTGTTCGGTTTTTCCCCAAAACTGAAGCTGGAGTAAAACTTTTTTTGCATGTTTTCATGTGTGGACATATAAAAAGCCCAAATACACAAGCGGTCTGCCTTATTTTAAAATGATGACTATTCACCTATTTTTATTTTCAAGAAAGTGATCTACCGGTAGTTCTATTTTTTGTTTCTAACTGTAATCTTTATAATTATAAAAATTACAAGACTGTCACTAAAAGATGTTAGATACAGTTAAAAGATGTTACATACAGTTAAAAGAATTGTTGACTTTGTAAAATCACAAGACTCTCAATATTAGTGCATGTATCTCCAAACAAATTTTCATACAGTACATTCAAGGTAAAAAAAAGATTTGGAACATTAGGATGAAATCTATTATTTTAGTCAGTATACATCATAAAAATGCAGTCATTTATATCTGATGGTGACAGTATAATCAAAAAATGTTATAACACAAATATTCATTCTTGATTCATGAGTTTAAATGAATTACTGTTCAAAGCTGTAATCACCCACTACTGTTAAATTTTGACATCAATATGTGGTTGGTGCTAATGCGCTATAGGTTTTTACTTTTTCTATGTTGACCAATTTTGGGAGAAATTTCTTGACAAATGGGGAATATACTGAGAATTCAGCTCACCATTTCTTCTCCAACACCAGCTGCAGAACTGTATTGAATATCTGTATACTAGATGTGTGGTTTGTGCAAATATGCAATAAGATTATAAAATTATTTTAATTTTCTTCTTTTAACACATTTTGGTGAATTTGTTTGCAAAATTTACAAGAAATTAGCTTTTACATTTTTCCACTGAACCCATTTTTAATGACAATTATTGAAAACTTCTCAAAAGAGGGTTGAGACAGAATTCTCTTCACACACACTTTGTGTCCAAGATGTTGAAAAAAAAAACTGATGCACTTTATTTCTTGTTTAAATTTACCCCTCTCACCCCATTCCAACGCCAAGGTTTGATTTTTGTTTAAACTCGCCCCTTTCACCCCATTTCAACACCAAGGTTTGATTTTTGTTTAAACTTGCCCCTCTCACCCCATTCCAACACCAAGGTACTTTCACTCTTACACTCCATGGGGAAAAACTGTTGAGCATTTGAATACTTATTTTTCAGTCATTTTATTTTAGCATATGTGGCAAGTGGGGCCTAGACCCCAAATCTTTTTATTATAGACTGAAGTCAGATTGTGGGGTGGAAAACAAATCAAGTATTGAATCTGTATATTTATGTAAAAATGATTGTACATGTAGCTTTTCAGTGTAAGCTTGACATTTTTGAATATCAAACTTTATGACTAAATAAAAAGAAAGATTATCTTTCAGTGTATCCCCTAGGGGTGCAAGACTGAGAGTCAAAATTCTCCTTGGCATCAAAACTGGAGGTCAGACTGAGTAACAACCAATAAAAAGAAAGTATCTTCACAACTTTTCTGATACAGTCGGAGTCAGTCTTAATGATTTATATCAAAATAAGTCATCATGGTTTCAACTTTTTAACAGGGCATAGAGACTCCATTAGTAACTACAAAATAAATCAATATTATGCCAACCTTAAAATGGGACATAGATAATGCATTACTTACAACAAAACATGCCATCATGGTGCCAACCTTTCAATGGGACATAGTGACTGCATTACTTACTATTGCCCACCTGCAACTGTTTTTAAATGGATCGTGCAGATGGGGGATAAACATCTGACAGCACAGCAACACTCTAAAGGTTATATAATGCCTAGGCAAGTAAAATGACTTGTACAAAGACAAACTGCAGACTAATTCCGGATGTGTACATTTATAGAGCTAGAAAAATCATATGATGTTGTCAGAATTCAAGATTATTACAAATTTATGAAATAGAATATGTATGTATGTATGTTTGTATGTATGTATGTATGTATGTATGTATGTATGTATGTATGTGTATGTATGTTATGTATGTATGTATGTATGTATGTATGTATGTATGTATGCAATGCAATGTGGTATAAGACCATGAGAATAAAATGTGAACATAACCATGAATAGTTAATAGCATTACCTGAGGGCTTTAGTACAATAAATTAGAAGAGCAAATGCTATTTATTGACTTGTCAGACAGCCATTATCATTGTGAAATCTACCAGATCAGATAAGAACAATTAACAAAGTAATTTGAGTTCTCTAAGATCTTAACTGGCCAATAAATGAATTTTGGAACTCATCATACTGTTGGACTGCACACACTGAAACCTTAGAGTCTGTATAATAAACAATGATGGATTAATTTAGCAGTTTGTACAAATTTTGTTTCTGGCTATTTTACAACACACATACTATAATGATATTGATCATCACCAGTAAACAATTTAAACATTAGATTTTAAATTTCACTCACACATAGCTACCAGTTTACTTTTGACAGCCTACTTTTTTTAAATCAAATTTTCTTCTAAAGCACAAACACGACAAAACAGATATATATATATATATATATATATATATATATATATATATATATGCACAGTGACACACATTTTAGGCTCATACACATACAAAATACCACAGTAAAAGTTATACCACATATCGCCATTTAATGTGTATGGAAACTAAATGTTATAGTACAAGAAACATTAGCTTACAAGATGGATGGCTCTAAAAATATAAGACTTCATCTGAAACTACAATGATGCAGACATTATTAAATCATACCTCTGGCTAAATGGCCTGACCCTGACGGCCACTGTAACACTGCTATTGCTTCCTTCTTCATCTTCCTGTGATCCCATATCCAAATAGGTCATCTCGTACCGAGGTTTATCCATGTGCACGATATTATAACATTCTGGTGTCCCTTTTTCACTGTCAATAGTGTGTCTCCTTAATGGAGTGCGCATTTTCATGTCACATGCAGGGTCAAAATGAAAAAATTCAAGATCCTGATGCTTACTCGAGGAGGAAGATATTTGAGGTACCCCCTGTACATTAGACACAGTGGGGATATTTTCTTTGTCCTCTGAACATTGATCTTTGCATTTCATAATAAAATCAACGGAATTATCAGCACTCTCATCTAGCATGGTTACGTGACCATTCATAACACCCTCCTTACTGAGCTGACTGCTCCTTTCCGATTCATCCCCCCGGAAATTGATGTCATCATTACACGACTGATTCACAGGACTCAGTGGGACTCCTGTCTTTAGCTTCCCTAAGCTCTGGCTCCCACCAATAGATGTCTCTATTGTTTCGGCATTAAATGTTACTGATTTTGTCTGAGACCCCTTTGATTCACTTTTCTCAGCAGGTACTGAGGGTAGCACGCGCTTGGATTTGCTTTTGGTCTTTACAAAGGGACTCAAACTGGCCATTACAAGTAAATAATTAGTCACACGGTTTGGCAGACAAATGAAGTTTTCACAAGAAAACAATAAAAATAACGACCGTTACGTTTTGAGTTCAATAACAGATTGGCGCGAATATACATACCTATACATAGGAACGTCAATGTCTTGTTCAAAGTTTGAATTATTGAATGGACACTACGCATTCACCCAGAACTGAACAATTGTTTGTAAAAACAATACACCGACCTAAACAAGCACGCTCTCATTAACAAACGAATACAATCTGATATCTACACATGAAACAATGCGTTGAGAATTCAAAGTTGCCAAAATATACTTTTCACAATACAATGGGTGAATACACACTGCAACTATACTTTCTAACTATTTGAAACAACCTCCATCTCGTATTACATCAAATGCAGCGTAAAGCTTGATTGGTTAGTTTCACGCAAAGATAGGACGAATAATTTAGCAACGTTTACACTGTACTTAAAGCGAACTTATCATAATACATTAAATGTACGTTTATTGTTGGGCGGTGGAGGGGGAGTCCATGGTATTTAACACAAACACAAAATCCAAATGGCCACAATCGCAGACCTAAGAAATACAGCATCGGCTATACAGAAGTGTCTTAATAACTTTGATTCCTGTGTTTCCAAAGAAGCATGGGACACTTATAAACTTCGTTGTGTGTGTGTGTGTGCGTGCTCGTTTGTGTGTGTTTGTGTGTGTGCGCGGTAATATTCTTGCACTCCTGATAAACTGTGAGAGCTGGATACTTAAAACTTTGAATTGAATAATAACAGTATTATTGGTGTAAACTGTGCCAACTAGCTTGGGCCAATAGTATAAAAATGGACGTCGATTGTGCCTTTAGTTTTTTTTTGGGGGGTGGGTGGGATGGGTGGGGTGGGGTGGAGTGGGTTTGCGTCGTCCTGGGACTTAAAAATTACTGCACCATAGCATTTATTGGTCTGTATAAAAACGACATATTACATACCGTTGCGAGTTCTCATAGATCCGTTATTGTGTGTGTGTGTGTGTGTGTGTGTGTGTGTGTTATATATATATATATATATATAGAGAGAGAGAGAGAGAGAGAGAGAGAGAGAGAGAGAGAGAGAGAGATATATATAACACTTAGTATTAACCCCTTGGATGTTACAGATTTATATCCCATAAAAAAATACCCCTAACCCTAACTCACTGAAACTCTTAATTGCAATATTTATTACACAAATGACACAGCACTGTTAAGTTCACATACGCACTGAATTTTTACTGACAGAGAACGTTTAAACTGTCCATGGAAGTAACGAGACAAAGAAGAATATGTACATCATGTGATGAAATTGCCTAAAATTATAATAAAGATGTCTTTCGCTGTCCCCATGAAACACTTTGTTACGTAATCTACTAACTGCAATGCGCTTCCAAACAAAGATGCTTTATGTAAATTCATTTTAAATTTTATCAAAGAAAAAAAATAAACGTATTAAAAATCTTTTATGTCCATCCTTGATCAAGTGAGCAGCAACATTCGCGTTTATGAATCCACTAACTGAGAAATCGTACGCTTAATTGGTCTTCTGTGTGTGTGTGTGTGTGTGTGTGTGTGTGTGTGTTTTAACGTTGTGCCCATGCTGCAGGAAGTGGACATGTTTAAGCAACAGACAAACAGACAAACATTAAATTATATATACACAGTTAAATAATTCGCAATCTAATAGTGTTTATGATTTGTCCAGTCTGATTTAAATCAGATATATACAGCCATACCTGGTCTATGCAGATCTGATTTTGATCAGATTGATGGTTAGTAGTATAGTGGGTTACCGTAGCGACAATGGGAATTAGCATTACAGACCCCCCCTGGGCCAGTATAGCGACAAGAAAGTAGGTCAACACCCTGGGCCAGTATAGCGACAAGAAAGTAGGTCAACACCCTGGGTCTGTATAGCGACAAGAAGTAGGTCAACACCCTGGGCCTGTATAGCGACAATGGCAATTTGGTAGAGCGGTGACTAGGAGACTGTGGGTTTGTAGAGCGATAAGCGACAGGTGGTATGTTTCTTTTTTTAGTAGAGGAAGGGTTTTATATATATATATTCGTTTAGGGGGAGACCAAATGAAAATTAAGATCTTTTCGAGGCATTGGAAGTGGCCCTGAAAAGGGCCGTTGTTTGTTATGTGATGTTAACACTATTCCGTTAACATACAGGACATCGCATAGGTCTTCTTATCTTCCTCAAATTTCTCAAAGTTTGTCTTAAGCTGTGTCTCACTTCTGGTCCGTAGATGGGAGTCCGCTTAAGACAGCCTTGTCTTTCCACATAACATCTTCTTTTCCAAAGAGTGGCCCCGGTGATCCGGATGACAGTCCATTTTGTTTTCACATACATGGGTAAGTCTGTACGGAACAGCACTGAGGATACCAAAGTAGAGGATTCTACGTCGATCAACATCTTCTCTGTGACGAGAACAGGTGAAGGGAATGAAGTGAACCGCGTTTATTTATAGTGGAAGACCGGATCGAAACGGATTGAAAGGGTTCACCAATCCCAACACGCGTTACAAAATTCAGTCACTTCGCGGAGTCTGTCTTCCAATCCGAAGAGAGCTACCTGTGACGTCACATTTCCTATATAGGCACACTAGCGTCTGTGCGCAGTGAATCGATGCGGTAGTGTTTTGTGAAACATGACGGAACCTAAGAAGACAATGAATTGGGGTGCACCGGCTGTGGAGACGAGAAGTAATGGTACAGCAGCAGCTACCAAAGTGAACACAGTGCTACTTCCCGAAGAGGTTGATTTCAACTGGGATTTAGTGGATTTTTTATCTTCTTCCCAAGAATTTGTTCCGGTACCAGTACCTTCGCCACTTTCTCCTTCATTACCACGTGTCGACGATTTTAAACAAAGACAGAGAGAAGAATTGGAGAAATTTTTACAGCAGCAGAAAGAAGCAGAGCAAGCATTTCTTCTTGAACAGAAACAGCGAGAAGAAGAAGAAGAGGCAAGAAGGAAACAACAGGAAGAAGAAGCAGTAGAGAAGAAACAAAGTCTAGGAGAGAAGGAGAACAGCGAAAGTCAAACGGTCACGGTACTCTTGGACATTTTGGCCGAGTTAAGAAGTCTGAAACAAATGTATCAGACTTCTTTATTACGACCCAAGAGAAAAAGACCTTCCCGAGCCAAACAACCTAACCCTGTGACTACACCACAGATACCACCCCTAGTGATATCTACTAAATCATTGACAGGAGCAAGTCCACAAGTAGGCCTTGGCCGTGGCAAAGGCTTAAGACAGTTAAAGCGAATTGATTCTCGTTCCCGAGTTTGTTCTAAGGAAAAAACAAACACTCAACAGTCCTTTTCAGGGCTACCCAATACTCTCGAAAAGAGTGACTATTCATTTTGCCAAAATCAATTAAAACTCAAAATCCCTTCTTTAACCCTATGATGTACGTGTTGTGAGTGTATGAGTGTAGGTCCTTATTATTTCTAAATAATGAAAACCAAGAGACACTTACGTTTTTTCAGTTTGGTCTATTCTGTTACAAATTTTTTACAATTCAATATCACAACATAACACAACACAACACTTTTAAAAAAGTTCATAGATTTCTTCTGTGTCTTTTTTCTTTCACTCTCTCTGTTTTTTCAATTTCTTCACTTTTACACTTTTTTCCTCTTCTTCGTCTTCTTCTTCCTCACATTTTTCTCGTCTTCTTTTCTTTTCTGTCTTCTCTTTCTGAACGTGTCTGGGTTCTTCTTTTGTCAAGGCTACCTCTGCTTCTTCTTCCTCCTTCTCCTGCTCCTGTTGTTTCTTAGGGCACTCTGAAGACCAATGTCCTTTCTCTTGACAATGATAACAGGTATCTTGACTTTTGTTTCTTTTGACACTGGCCTTGCTTCTTTGACGGTCTGGACATTCTGTAGCCCAATGCCCTTTCTTTTGACAGATATAGCAAGTATCTTGACTTTTATCTCGAAAGGAAGGAGAGTAGTCCGTCGGCTTGTCTGAAGAAAACTTTCTTATCACACCTCGCAATGCTCTAATCAGAAGTTCTATCTGTGTGGGTTCTTCCATTGTGCTGGTCAGCTTGAGAGCGAAATGAATACTGAGAGGGGAGTCACTAGCCCTTTATATATGCCCTGGTCTGACATAGATATATAGGGGTTCATGGTGTTTCACAGGTAGTCATTTGACTTTTTGCCGTCAAGATGAAACGATCGCATCATTTCGAAAAGAAAGAAGAAGAAGAAAGTAAGAGGCAGAAACGTGATTTATCGCCTCGCACAGTAGCTGAAGTCTTGGCACAAATTCATGCCAGCGATTTTGAAGATGAGATGAGTGAACCAGAATCGAAGCCTAAAGAGTCTACACCAAATCAAAGTCCATTACCACCCGTAAACCCTGAAAAGTACTACCATATTCGGGAGACGGACAAACGCTCTTCCAGAAAATTTAGAACCACAGCCTACACGTACGCAGTGAAATTTAAAGATTTCAAGTCTGACGTACCCTTGGAAAAAGCAGAAGGGTTCATCACCGATGTGTGGGATTCTTTGTTAACCACACTAAAACGGCAATGTCGAGCCAAAGAAGACGATCGCTTGAGACTTTCTATTCATCACGACAATTTGAAGTCTCCCGTTTGGATCGAGTTTAGCAGCCCAGCAGAATTGACATCTTCCAAAGTCATCGACAAGATTCAACACGTGCAACAATCCAACGACAAGTTTCACATCACCGACGGAAAAGCGACACTGTACATGACCCACGTGTCTCTTCCCCAAGGGACAGGTAAAAAAAAGTTGATGTTGGTAGACAACTTGCGTAACCTCAAGCGTAGTCTCGTCCAAATTAACAATCCAAAAGACAAGATGTGTTTAGCCCGTGCCATCGTGGTGGGACAAACGTATGCCAACAAGAACGATACGGTAGAATGGAAAAGAGCCTGAAAAACTATTCAACAATCGGACCGAGCCAAACAACGAAAAGAAGCAGAACTCCTGTTACAGCAAGCGGGGTTAGCTAAAGACACACCCTGTGGCATTCCTGAAATGCAAAAGTTGCAAGACGTCTTGGCTCCACGTTACACCTTGAAAGTTCACCCTCAAGAAGTGCGCGGACCTCTGTTGTTTCGAGGTCAAGATTTTAAAGACGGAAAATACATTCACGTCTATCATCACGATGAACATTTTGATGCCATTACCAGTATCACTGCATTCCTGTCATACAGTTATTACTGTGAGAAATGTGACTATGGCTATAACAATCGAGAGCAACACAAGCATTGTGGATCGAAATGCTCAGGATGTTTAGCTTCTACACCCTGTCTGGACGAAGGACAAGAACGAGTGCATTGCTCTGTTTGTCAGCGCACGTTTGTCAGTCCTGCCTGTTACCAACAACACCCAAAGACGCAAGGTTCACAGCAGAAATGTGCTTGTCAGCTCTTGAGATTGTGCCCTACTTGTGGACAAGGCATACGTACCAACAATGCCAAGGCGCACGTCTGTTCAGGAAAGAAGCGATGTCACATTTGTCGCCAAACCGTGGACTTGGAACACCAATGCTACATTCAAAAATACCATTCCAAACATGAAGAAGAAGAAGAGAATGACCAGAAGAAGAAAGGGAATTTCATCTTTTTCGATTTCGAATGCATGCAAGAGACTGGCATTCACATTCCTAATTTCTGCGTGGCTCACCGAGCGTGCGAGAAGTGCATCCAAGAGCCTATCTTGACTCATTGCCCTTACTGCAGCAAGATTCCTGGAGGACGTGAAAAAATCTTTCGGGGATCGAACACACTGGCCGATTTTGCCCAATGGATCTTAAACCCTATCGACGAGACGTGGAGCCAAGAAGATATCGAACGTTACGGAGATTGTCATCGCCATGCCACGGTGATGGCTCACAATTTCTCGGGATACGATGGACAATTTCTGTTGAGATACTATACGGAACAAAGTACCGAACGTCCGAAAGTCACTTTGAACGGAGTAAAAATCATTTCCATGCAAGTGGGACAAGTACAGTTTAAAGATTCAATGAGTTACTTGGCTATGCCTTTGAGCCGCATGCCTAAAACGTTTGGCATGACAGAAATGGCCAAAGGCTATTTTCCACACTTTTTCAATACCGAAGCCAATCAACACGCCGTTCTACCCCATTTGCCTGAGGCTCACTACTACGACCCCGACAACATGCGTACCGAACAACGAGAAGCTTTCTACGCATGGTACCAGACTCACGCTTCGGACCCTTTTGACTTTCAAGAAGAAATGTTAAAATATTGTCGTTCCGACGTAGACATTTTACGTCGCTGCTGTGGAAAATTTCGAGAACTGTTCATGGAACACGGAGGGATCGATCCTTTGAAAGAAGCTTGTACTATTGCCAAAGCGTGTTCCTTAGTGTATCGTCAACGATTCATGCCCGAAAACACCCTAGCTGTCATCAGTCCTCAAACGACTAATTTTGTCAAACGTCAATACTCGGTCAAAGCCCTACGCTGGTTACATTACTTGTGTGAGAAGGAAGACAAATGGATCCAACACGCTCGCAACGGAGGAGGCGAAAAGACCATCGGAAGGTATTCAGTAGACGGCTGGGACTTAGAAAACCCCAAGATCGTGTACGAGTTTAACGGGTGCTTATTTCACGGATGTCCCATCTGCTACCCTCAACGTGACACTAAAAACCAGTTTTTACAACGGACCATGGAAGACTTGTACCAGGCCACTTGTCAGCGACGCTTGAAGTTAGAAGAGCAAGGATACCAAGTAGTGGAAATGTGGGAACACGAGTACGATCAGCGATTGAAAACCGATCCCGAGTTTAAGCGCATCGTGGAAAGTTACAAGCTGGTGGACCCTCTGAACCCGCGGAACAGTTTGTACGGAGGGCGGACGAATGCCACCTGTTTGCTGTACCAAGTCGACGAGGAGAAAGGAGAAGAAATCAAATACTTGGACGTGTGTTCTCTGTATCCGTACGTGTGCAAATATTGCCACTTTCTCGCAGGGCACCCACAATTGCTGACGGAACACATCGACGTGGACAATATTCGACAATACGAAGGATTGATCAAGTGTAAAGTCTTGCCTCCCACGAACTTGTACCATCCCGTTTTACCACATCATTGCCAAGGAAAACTGATGTTCCCCTTGTGTCGTACTTGTGCTGAAACGTGCAACCAAGACCACCCTTGTCAGCACACTCAGGAAGAACGAGCCTTGACGGGAACGTGGGTCAGCGTGGAATTGTTTAAAGCTCTGGACTTGGGATACCAACTGTTAGAAGTGTACGAAATTTACCACTTTCCCAAGACAGAAAAATACCACAAGGGCGACGATTCTCAAAAAGGCATTTTGCAGACTACGTGAATGCCTTTTTGAAACTGAAACAAGAAGCTAGCGGATACCCTTCCTGGTGTCACACTCCCGACGACCAAACAAAGTTCAAAGAGAAATACTGGAAGCAGGAAGGCATCACTTTAGACCACATCGAGAAAAACGAAGGAAGGCGATCGTTTGCCAAAGTGATGTTGAATTGTTTGTGGGGA